>DF819280.1:0-83490 GCA_000836175.1 Taphrina flavorubra JCM 22207 | reverse complement strand
GGTGAGTTATTCTCTTCATGGACAAAATCCATTCTCGATGACGACAGATAAGCTGACTGTGCCTCAAGATTCGAGCAGCAATCCGGAGTGCCAAAGGTCTATGCGATCGCCGGTGTCGCTGGTCTCTATGTCTTTTTCATCTTTATGAATTGGGGTGGTTCACTGCTCTCGAACCTCGCCGGTGTCGCTCTTCCGACATACTTTTCCCTGGTTGCCATTGAGACGACAGGCACCTCGGACGACACCAGACTCTTGACTTATTGGTCCGTCTACGGCGTGCTCACCGTCATTGAGTACTGGTCAAACACCATCCTCTACTGGGTACCATTCTATTACCTGCTCAAGACTGTCTTCCTCATGTGGCTCGTCCTTCCACAGTTCAACGGTGCTTCAATCGTCTATGCCAAGGTCCTGCGTCCAGCCACAATCAATTACACAAAGTCAAGCAAAGTGCCCGCTGAGCTCAAGCCACATGGCATGTAAAATCGTCCAAGAAGTCAAGCTGGAGAAATAGAACCGAAAGAGAATTGCACACGACACGATTTCATGAGTAATGATTGAGGACGAGTGAATGCGCGATAGATTTTTGGAACTGTGAGCAAGTTCAGTCAAGGTATCTTTTAGTATAGCTTTCCATTAGTTCTACATGAAGATACCAAGGTTGTGTGTTGTGGTCTGCATAGATGTCGTGTGACCATGTAATGTCTTTGATGCACTACAGTAGATACCTCGTTCACCTCGACCCATGACACCGTGATTATACAAAGGCTAAAGTTGGAAATCTCGGAGCATGTAGATATCATCCTCGGGAGATTTACATGCGTCCTGCACCATCCATTGGCGGCCCGACTTCAAAGCTGGTGAAGAGTCGGGCACTGAACCCATCGAGTTCGCTGATTGCGTTGATGGCCTGGAGGTACTCGTTGGGTTGTTGGTTGCCGACGACGTGGGCCTCGCGCGTCATGACGGGGAGCACATTGGCGACGCGCATCTTGTCGCGGCCATTGAAGGCCTGCTTGAGCTTGACTTCGAGTAAATTTCCGAGTCCGAGGTCGAGGCAACGACTGATTAAGAGTGCGGACTCGTGGGATCCCATTTCCGTCGCGGATTCATCTAGCAGTGCGCGCAGTTCGGGATCGATTTGGGTGGTGTCGGAGCCGGCTTCTTTTAGGACGGATAGTTCCCCGGCGCTTTCCCAGGATGGAGGCAGGACGTGGGAGAGCCAGTCGTAGTGTGCGTCGCCAGAACCATTACCGTTACCGTTGGTCGGGACATCGCTGAATTCGACGATGCTGCGGACGCGGCTGGTCAAGAGTCGGATTTGGGAGAGGGTGATTTCTTCACGGACCTCGAGACGGCTGAATACCTGCTCGACGGCGCGCTTGACGCGGTCCACGACACCGATCCAGCCGCGATTCAGGAGGAACCAGATGAAACTCATGTAGTCGCGCGTCACGGTGCTGTTGATGGCGCCGGCAGCGCCGATGGCGGCGGGTTGGCTCTCGTCCGAGAGGGTGATTTTGGCCTCGCCCTGCTCGTTGACAATGTCCATGACGCTGGCGACGTAGCTCCCGCGACCAAGCAGGTTGAGCTGAATGCGGGTGAAGATGACGAGGAGGGCGATGCAGTAGTAGAGGCTGAAGATGCGGGTGATTGAAGTGATTTTCACGTCGTTCCAGAGTTCCAGCTTTGAGCGACGGCCGAGTGTCGAGTGGGTTATTTCAGAGTAGCCCGACCTCATGCTGGCCGTGTCGTCCTCTGCAAGTGATCCTCCGGTAGTCGTGCTGCGTCCTTGTTTCTGTGCCTGCAGTTCCGCCGTGATCGACTCCACTTTTAGTGCTTCGAGAATCTTTTCAGACAATTCAGGCATGAAGGCAATGACGTTGAAGGTGGCATCCTGCTGGTTCTGCTTGAAGCGGCGTTTCAGGTTGTCCTTGGCCGTCCGTTCGTCCGTGGCTCGATCACTAATTTCGCGAAGTCGAGATGTCGCGTAGCTGTACGCGTAGTATATACCGGCCGTCACCACACTAGCCGTGATGAGCTTGCGCTTGTGCCGTCTCAGAAAGTCCTTCATGTCGAGAGGGAGACGATAATGCTGAACCTCGGCCGAGACTTAGGACCAGCAATCCAATGAATATTGCTGCACGCTCTGCGAGTCCTTTCGATATCTGATGCCTCGTGATATTCAAACGAAAGTCGACTGCGACGACACGAAGCTGAACTTGTAGCAAGGACGACAGATAGAAACAGGGTAGATAGTCAGCAGTGGAGAAAGCTTGTGTATGAGCGAGTTTGTGTGCGCGGCGGCCAGAGTTTCCCGCTTCAAATGTCTCCACCGCCGTGTGGAGATGAGATGATGCACAACTTGTGCAAGTTACGCGTACACACAAATACAGATACGTACAACTCGCAGCTCGTCAGGCGTGCACAGGCTTCGAGCAGGGGATTGTCTGCTTCCTGGGCCGTTCGTCATCATGGAGTCGTCGCCGCGTCTGTCGCTGACGGTGCACAATTGCGAATACTCTTACATCAAAGACGTCACCAAGGCGCTTCTCCATACCATTCTCTTTCATAGGCAGTTTGGCCAGATTAGTCCAAAGACGCAGGAACTACTGGATCTGACTATCGCTTCGATCGACGATGGAACGGTTGAGGGCATGGTAGAGGAGCGCGCAAATGCATACATCAAATCTCTTCATGATTCCGGCATCGGCACGACAACGACAACGAGCAACACGACCACCATTACGTCTCCTCTCATCGTCGAATTTTATGAGAAAAAGACGCGAAAGGCGTGGTTCACGACGAGTGAGGAGGAAGTGTGCTGGGAGTCGTGGAACCTCAACTTTGAACTCATCCCAACGTCGCGCTCCGAGCAAGAACGGAAGCGTAATCTCAGGGCCCTCATCGCCCATCTCGAGGGCATCATTATGAAGATCCTGACGCTGGTCAACAATAGGAATGAAGAGTACATACCGCCCATTCCGTACGGCGAAACGAGGTCGTTTCCGTACCAAATCATCATCAGGTGATATTCTAGCATGAGCCTTCACGAGTGAGAATGGCTCGAGCAGGGCATGTACATAGCAGCGAGGGCGAACGGCATCTGGTATTACTGTATATATTTCGCAACGATTCTTTTCTTACTACAGTATTCCATCTGCAAGTTCGAGTACAATGGTCGTCAATAGTGAAGCACCAGAATTCTTGTCTCTTTACCCCACAAATTTGCTAGACTTCTCCACTTTCGCGGATCGGAGATATTCTTCAACTTGTACCTGCTAGCTGTAGAAGTACGTGTACGGCTGGATATTCGCGCAGAGCACGGCACGGAACATGTCGAGAGTCAGTGGTCAACTGCATAGAATGGCAGAATAGACATTGACGTGCATGCCACAGTTGTCGGAACTACCGGATGAGTTGCGACTATTGTTGATATACCTGCTCGATGCCGCCCGGATAAACGTAAAGTTCAATGAGCCTGCACTCTTGGAAGAGGCCATTCCACAAATCACGGAAGATGAAAAGGAAGCACTGCAAGAATTTCTCCCGTACCTCAACGCCGACTACATTCTTTCCACGCCGGGTACTTTTATGGATGCGCTCGAATCACGACACCTGGCACCGTCAGTATTCATCTCCCCAGCATGGCTGCTCAAGCACTGTCCAGCCACGCAACTTGATACCTCTGTCATTTCTGAATTGCTGGTCAACGATCTAGTCTTGCGCCTGACTCAATACCTTGCACATGCACCATTACTAATTCGCATTGGCATCTTCACCGCCTGGCTCAAGGCGAAGCCCGATGTGCCTATACAGACATTGTTAGCGGATTGCATCTGCCAGAGCAATGCGCCTTTGCTGCAGAAACTGGTGCAAATGATTGGCGATGCGTCCGCGGCATCAAAGGAACTTCAGGTCGTCAAGGACAGGATCGCTCCAATGACTGATCGAGAACTCGCGCTCGTGCTGGACGATGCGGATGTATCGGACTTGTTTGAGTCGTTCAACACGACCTCGGAAGCAGCGGGAAGTATCGGTCAGGGTCACTTTGCACGCCTGGTGGATGGCACAGACGTCTTTGTCAAGGTCAAGCGCCACGAGATTGCGGAACTGATGCAAGAAGAGGCGAGAATCTTTAATGCACCCACAGATTTATCGTCAAAACTCAAGACTAGTCCCTGGGCACAATTGGCGAGCAATCTAATCAAGGAAACATCCTTCACCCTCGAGGTGCAGAATCAGCAGGCACTGAAGGCTCAATGGACGCTCGACAGGAATATTCATGTGGTGGACATTGTCTCTCATCATCCTGAAACCGAACCAACGATTCTGATCATGAAGATTGCGCCCGGCACGACTCTCGGCCGAGCTTCGATCCGGTTCCCGATAGGGCTGCAGAATGCGGTCGAAGTACTCAACGCCTTGATCCAGCAATTCTATGCCAATACTCTATTCTACGACGTAGACGCTGAGTTGGACATCAATGGTCAACCAGCGCCTGGATCGTGCGAATCAGGCTACTCGCCAGCGGATCCGCACGGCGCAAATCAAATGATCCACGTCGACCAGGTCACGGGGGAAGTCAACCTCACGTTGATTGACACTGCGAGCATCTGCACCATCACAAAGCCGCAGAGAAACCAGATTGTCGACTTGTTTATCGCCGTGGTGATGGGCGACATTGATGGGATTGCGGAGGTCATGGACATCCCGTACGCAGACACGGTGGAGTGGATGACGGCGTGCGCCATATACCGAGGCATCATCAATGCGCGCGTGCAAAAGGACGATGACCGGGACGGCAAGATTCTGAAGCGTCTGGTTCGCGTGGTGGAAGCGACAAAGTTGATCCTCAAGCGACCTGCACTGGACGAAGTCTTGTTGTTTGGCAAGGCGCAACTACAGCTGCTCGACACCATCAAGCAGTTTCGCGCGTCGCACGCGTACGAAATGGGTAAGCTTGGCCTCGAATTTGCGTCCCTGACACACGTCATCACCTCTAACCTGATGCGCAACAATCCCAGTAATAGGGACCTTGCGAAACGCGCGCTCTGGGCCGTGACTGCTGGTGCCGGCCGCAAGTTCAAGGACTCCTTCACCGCTTGGGATTGGGAGGCCGATGGACGCGATGGCAACAAGACTTGGCCTTTCGGTCTGTAGTATCCTTGTCTCAATGAATATGATTATATGTATATATATTTACTGTGAATCATGGCCGGGAAGTATAATTCTAGAAATCGAAGACTCGTTTCGCTCGTTCTAAATTTGCTCTCCACACTTCAATCCTTCCCTCCACCGTACTTGACCAGACTACCGTAAATACTATTCCTGACCGTCAAGCTTTCTGTGTGTCACTACATCCTTGCCTGGCGACAAGGTTGATAAGGATGACAATCTACTCGTTCCACTTATTCGACCGCAACTGCGACCCCCAAATAACGCACCACTTCCATCCTCCCCAGCACGCACTCCCTCCACTCGATCTCTCGAAACTCTTATTCGGAACCATCCACTCGCTCCGCCACTCCATCAAACAATTGTCCCTGCCGTCTCCTACCACCAACACTCATTATACCGCCGGCGGCGCAATTGGAACGTCCGGGTCGGGTTTGGGAGAGGATAGAGAGGGAGACGATGTATTTTCGTACCGCACCTCATCTTACGCACTACACACCCTCGAATCACCTACATTACTGCGGTTCGTACTGTTGACGAGCCCCGATATAAAGGGTACAGTGGCGCACCACGTCCTCCGCCAGATTTACGCTTCCTTGTACGTCGAATATATCGTCAAGAATCCCTTATCCTTATCGGTACTGTACTCACCCACCCGAATCAATACGCTGCGAAACGCGCGATTCGGCAGTACCGGTACAGCAGGACAGACGAAAGCACAGAGAAAGAGGAGGGAGGAAATATTGAGGAGGGAAGATGTAGGTGATAATGATACTCCGGGACTAGGTGTCGGAAAAGACCTGGCCATGGTCATGGGTTGTGAATTGTTCATCCTCGCGCTCGAGCAATTCGTCCAACAATTGCCTGGATACGAGTGATCATCTACTATCCTATCCTTTCCTCCTTCCGAGATTCATCGATTTTAGAGAATTGGGAATGGTCAATATTATTTAGAGGATAGAATATTACGACACTAGATTGAGTCATCGTCGCTACATTTAGGTGATGGAAAGAGGAACGGGACGGAACAAGAGGGTGGCGACTAGTAGATGGACGCGTTGCGGCCGCCTGCTGACTTGAGGTACATGAGCGTCTGCTCGATGCCCGCGCGCCGTTGTCTGCGCCCAGGATCGAGCAGTGCTGCGGCGCCGGCACCCATGTACCCTTGCTGCTGCATGGCGGCGAGCAGTTTCTCAAGCAATCCGATAGCCTGTGCGGGCTTGATGCGCGGGTACTTGCGATTACGGATCGTGGCATCGAGGTACTCTGCCACATCTGCGCTCTGCATCAAGTTGATGGATTGCCGGATTTCGCCGAGTGTATCGGACCCTTCGAGGACCGGGTCCCCGAGGGAAAGAATGAATGTCTCGAGAAATTGAATGTCCTGGTTGAAATTTGATACCGCGACATCCGTAATCTTGCGCACTTGAGGGGACTGCAGGATCCCGCGCAACTGGTCCGCCAAATGATCCAACGCATCAAAGTAGACGAATCCTTTAATCTGTAGTGGCAAGTTTGCCAATTTCGAGTCGATCGTGGTCCGTAAAAAGGCCACCATTTCCTGCACGTACGAGGCCGGCTCGTGACGCGGTGCAGCCGTGGTCCAGTCGTACTCGGAAAACTCCAGAAACTCGTCGATTCGCGCGTCCACGAGCTCAAAGATGCGCTTCTCAGCAGCTTTACTCGTCACGCTGAATTCCTCGCTCGCGAGCAACCGCGACCGCGTCGACGCGCGACTCTCATTGAGAATCTTGTTGAGTTCGACGCAGGCCCCCTCGAAATTCTCGAGGTTGATGATCATCTGGACGACCTGCTCGAGTCGTTGGCGCGGTAATCGGGAGGAGAGCGTCCGGTTGACGCATTTCACGAGGATATCGTCCAGCGACCGCCGCAGCAGATCCTCCACCTCGTCGGATCGCGTCAACTCGTCCGCATACAGGTAGAATTCATTGATGAAGTTCCGAATCTCGATGCAACAGAGCGGGTAGATTTGACTGAATGGAAAGATGGCCGGGTACGTCAACGTCGACGAGTCCACCGAGGAACGGTACCAGCAGTACGCCTTGATCTTGTCCCAATCCTCCGCACTGTCCACCGACATGGGCAGGTAGACGTCCTCGTCCGCGATACTCTGGAAGTTGCTCGCAAAGCGACGTTTTAGCGCCTCGGCGTACCCCTCGAATAAGCTCAGCATGAATCCATTCAACTTGCGCATTTCGAAATCGTAGCCCTCGAGCGTCTGGATGAAGACGACCATTTGATTGCGCATGGCCAGGATGACGGCCGGGTCGTCGAGCGTCGCGAAAGTGGTGGACACGGCCTCCATCAGCGAGGTCGTCATCGATTCCCAAATGGCGTCGACCTCCCCCTTTGTGCGAAACTGGCCGGCCTTGTGCAGCGTAAAGTGCTCGATGATGGCGAAACCGGTAATGTCCCACAAGAGGTGCTCGAGCGAGGAAATGTCGCCGCCGTTGCCGCCGCCAATCGTGATGCTCGGCGCCAACAAGAGATCCTTTTGCGTCTCTCGGTCGCTCGCGTACCGCGTGCGAAACTCGCGCGCCCCGCCGAGTTCGCCAAAGATGTGCATGCACTCAAAGAGCGTGACAAAGTCGATGGAGACGTCGTCATTGTCGAGGGCCTCAAAGTCATTGTCCTCATTCAAGACGAGCTCGATCGAGGAGTTGAGTTTAGCGAATTGCAGCGTCGGGTTTCGCTCGATTTGGCGGCGCCAGCGGTCCTTGCGGCGGAGTGTGTCGTCAAAGGCACTCTTGCCGACGGCGCGGCTCTTTTCCCGAATATCGTAGAGCCAGGCCTTGAGATCCGTCATTACCGCGTCCTGAATCATTTGCTTGATGGATGGGATGGATGCTTTAATCATGACGACGAATTCGTGCTGAGTGATTTCCGGGAGATGGATGCTCTGTAGTTCCGAGAGTGCGCGCAGAGCGGCGTAAAAGTTCTTGACGTCGACGTACTCGCGGATGCGGTTCGTCATGTTGAGAATCTTGAGACAATTCTCGAGCGTCGCGACGGCCTCGCCAATGTTGCTGCAAATCGCGCGTGCCTCGATGAGTCCCTTCTTCTTCTCCGCCAATGCGCGACCACTGTCCTGTACCTCGCCATTCAAATCCGTGATTTGTCGTCGCAGGTCCACCGTGCCCTGTCGCACCCGCAACAATTTATCCACCGAGCCCACGAATTCCGCGTGATTCTGACTGCACATGCGCTCAATCTCCCGCTCTTTAGCGCCTGAAAAGGATTCCAGTTCCGAGACCAGGTCGCCTTCATTCGCGTCCACGCACGCATTCCGTATCAAGGGCGCCAATTGCTCCAGATTCTCAATGTCCGAACGAGAGTTGCCGATAATCTAGAGTGTAGTCATCAGTACTCCGAGTCGGCAACAGAGGGAAGAGATTGAGGACTTACCTGCTCGACCTGCGTCGACAGGGAGAATCCCACATCTCCCATGCTTGTATCGCAGATTTGGTGGAATCTGAAGCCGTCACTGGAGCATTGTGCGAATATTATCGAGGTAGATTGTTGCTCAATACCGGCTTGTAGATACAAGGGATAGATGTCGCTGCTTCCGTGTAGAATGGCAAGGTTTGTGCAGTAGTGGACAATTCTTGGGTGCACCGGGAAGGAGAGTGGAGAGCGAGAAAGCTTGGAAGTGGATCAACGCATTTTGATCAGCAAGCGAATGAAGTGTGATTTTTGAAGTCCACGTCAAGAGAAAAAAGTTAAATAGAAAGTCTTCTGATATCTGGCTAGACCGTTAGCTACAAGCTGGCACATGATCGATCATCATATGGATTGGATATATTTCGACACTATCTACACAAAATTTGAAAAAATGGCCACGATTAGCCTATCCCTAGTCGATTCTTCTTCCACAAACGTACGCTTCTTTTTTGTCCTTGTCATTTTCGGGTTCATGCTACAATACATGGCCATCATATCCTCAACGGTGTCCGTACCTCGCATTCGGATCATCCATCTCTCCATCACGACCGTGCCCTTGCTGCTGCTGCTGCTGCTGATGTGATTGTGGTTGATGCTGTTGCGGTTGATGGTGTTGCTGATGATGCAGGAGGGGAATGTGATGGGGTTGTGGTGGAGGTTGAGGTTGCTGTTGGTGGTTCACGTACGGGTTGCCGTAGGGACTGCCGTACTGCGGTGCGCCATTGTGCTGGCCAAAGCCCTGGTGATAGCCCATCTGGTCCAGGTACGCCGGATGCTGTTGCCCTATCGGAGGCATGTTTTGCATCGGCGGCATAAAGCGGTTGTGGTCGTACATGTGCTGCGGCGGGGGCGGTTGTTGCTGCTGCTGCATCTGCTGCTGCGGAGGCTGGGATTGGTGTGAGTGATGCTGTTGTTGCGGGTGTCGTTGCTGCTGAGATTGTTGTAGGGCCATGGGTTGCTGCTGCAATGGTTGTTGTTGGTGCGGGTGGTGTTGATAATGTCCATTGACGGGTGGCTCTTCTGGCTTGAGCGGACCATGCGAATAGTACTGGCCGCCCATAGGCGGACCAGCGCGCGAGTGATCCTGCAGTACGTGTTGCGGCATTTGTTGCTGAGGGACGGCAGTCGTGGCAGCGGCAGCAGGGGTCGCAGCAGGGTGCGGTTGTACGGCCGCATGACCGAGTGTCATGCCCATGAAGCCGCCCGCAGCACCGGCGACCGGTTGTGCATTCGGGTTCGCCTCAGAGACGCCGTTTGAGCCCGCGACGAATTCCTCACGGGGCACAATGTCAATCAAAAAGTCAAACATGTCGGAGCGCGATATGGCATTCGCAATGTCGGACCGCTGGAGCGTGCGTCGCTTATTCTCCTCGGCATGGATCCAGGCTCGCATGGTGAGTTCGGTGATGAAAATTTCGCAGCCCTTGGCAAAGATGATGGGCGCCTCGGCAGAGATCATCTTGACGTCCTCATCGGCCTTCATGACCTTTTTGATGCGCGCCAGCGGTAGTGCGTGGCTCTTAAAGTCGTGCTCGGCATTCTCCGTCTCGGTGATGGTCTTTTGCCAGTACCCGGCCAACTTTCGTTGGTTGTCCCCCGTCAGGCCGTGCGAGGCATTGGCAAAGACGGATCCCATGGCATCTGCGCCAGCCCCCGGTCGGCGGGAATTGAAGTTTGGCACGAGTGCGTGGTCCTGTTTGCGAGGCGCGTCCTCGTGCATCTGATTGAGCCTGTTGTCGTGGTGCATCGACTGTGCTTGATGCGGAGGAGGAGGAGCGGCATCCTCCACATGATGTTGATGATGGTGCTGTTGCTGCTGGTGCGGGTGATAGTAGCCGTGTGGAGGCATATCGCCTTGATTATGATGGTCCATTGTCTGTATGCGAAGTGTTGCCAGTGGACCAGAAAAGATACAGCGTATGCCCTGCTACCAATGGAACCGACTCTGAAAGACACGCGCCTGGCGAGAATGCAGCGACGACGAGAAGGACGACTTGAATGCCACCACTCTTGACGAGATAGAAGAGAGTAGAGACGACCCGACAAAAAAATCTGACAGGCCCTTGAAAGTCCCGTGGACGCGACGACAACGAGAGGACGAAACCTGGGGCAGAGAAGAGAAAACGGTTGGACAAGACAGAAAAGACCGAACGCGACCCTATCGGAGGGGGGGACGGCGATGTGTAAGTTGTGTGTACAAGTATTGTGTGTGTGGAGGAGGGGAACGATTGGATGGAGGGAAGGGAAAATCGATTTATTGGAAGGGAAGAGGGGAAGACGTTGTGGTTGGTTGGTTGGAAGGGATGAGACAACGATGCACCGTCCAACCAGATACTTGCGCATTCCCTTCCAGTAGATGGAGAAGGAGAAGGAGAAGAGGGAAGATTATCGGCAGGGAGGAGCTGCTCCAATTAGTTTGGTTGCCGTTGCCGCGCGCGCTTTTGCTGCAAGCCCTGGGAGTAAACAAGTAAACACACACCATCACTCTTTCCCTGGTGCATGTGATTGTAACCTCGATCATCGTGCACGTGAGGATATCTACACTTGCCGCGCGCGCGCGAGAGCATGATCAGATGATGTTGAGGATATATTTGCTATATGCATATATATGTACATGTTGTCTCTCTTACTCTGTCGTCTTCTCGGCTCCTCTCTAGCCCTCAATCTTGTCCTTGTCCAGTCTTGGCTTTGCTGCCCATTGGCAATCATGCATGTTCCATTCTTGTCATGATATCCATGGATGGTCTGATCCGCTTCCCGATGCTCGTTTTGCCTTGTACATTATATACCACAGACTATGGTTGGCCCACTCTTTCTTGTTCTCTATGGATAATCGTATGCATCAGACACCCGCGCGCTCGGCCGTGTGGGGATCAGCGTGTCGTTGTGCGGCATGTCCACGGGGCTCGTGTTGCTGCTGCTGTTGCTGCTCGCCTTGCAGTTCCCATCGACGTCCAGCGTGATCAGACCAGAGATGATGCTCGGCACGACTTGGCCCCACGTCCGGTGCTTCTCCTCCTGCACCTCGTCGCTCCCCAGCTCGAATTGGTCCATGCCCTGCCGCGACAGGTTCGGCGATAGGTTCAGCTGGTCAGAGTGATGGCGTTCATAGTAGTCCCTCGGGTGCGTGTCAAATTCCCGTCCAGGGTCCTGACCTTCCCGCGCATGCGTCAGGATTCGGTCCTCCGTCGTGTTGTTGCGCCATTGCGCTTCGTCCGCAGAGGAGGATCGCTTGTCGATTGTGGGACTCGGGACCTGGCTACGACCCCTGCTGGAACTAACTTCTCCTTCCTCTCCCATGTTTTCCTTTCGTGGTTGGTGAGTATTATTGTCGGGTAAAGGATTGGCGTTGGACTGCATAGAAATTTGTAGTGGCGAGAGTGCTTTGCGCAGTGCATGAGTGTCGCCCGCGACATCTCGCAAGTACTCCTCGTCCGGCTGCGCTGCTCGGGTCACAGGTGTCACATGTGGTTCCGCCGTCCTGTCTGGGGACGGCTCTCGAGAAGCCGCACGCGATGCACGCATCTGCTTGAGCTTGTTGACAGCCTTGACCACCGTGACGACACCACGAATGCCTTTGATGGCTGTGCGTAAGTCATCTTCAGTGATCTCATCAATCATTTGAGCAGTATTCTCCTCGTAGCTAAGCAACTCATCTTCCCCGTCGAGGGTAACCCAGGGATGCTCTCGCAATTCGTTCAGTGTGATGCGCTTGTCCGGATCCTTTTCAAAAATGCGCGCAAAGAGGTCCAATAGATTCTTGTCGCACAGATGTCGTTTGTTGTACTCGAATTCTGGGTTGAGAATGTCCGGGACCTCATTGATGATCTGGGCGCATAGTTCAATGATGTTTGTTTCTCCATAAGGCAGCGTTCCGAACTTTAAGCAGAACAAAGTGACACCCATTGACCATATGTCTGAGGGTTTAAGAAACTTGGTATCTCGCTGGCCACGACACAACTCTGGTGACATGAAAGCAGGACTTCCCGATTGAGAGATCTTCTGGTCCTCGACCACCTCAAACATCTCGCTGACTCCAAAGTCAACAATCTTCAACACAAGATCGGAGGACAGAAGAAGATTATCCGGCTTGATGTCCCGGTGTGCGATGCCTTGTGCGTGCAAATATTCGATTCCGAGAATTAAATCACGAAAGAAGTGCCGGCACTCTTCATCGCTGTAGGCATTCGCGTTGGCCCCGAAGCCGATGTTCATGATTACACCTTTCTTGCACAATTCGAGAACCATATACAGAGAATCGCCATCAGGATCGTCGAGCACTTCCAACAAGTCGATAAGATTCTCATGATCTAGTTTCTTCATGATAGCGATCTCTGATCGAACCAGCGCCAAGGCATTGCCGGCTGTCTCTTCCTTGTGTATGTCGTTGACAGACTTGCGCGAGACCAGCCCAGGACGCTTAGCCCCTCTACCTGCAGTACCGAAAGGACCAGGTCGTGGTCTCCTCAAGATTGCAGAATGGTTTCGTTTTCTCAGACGTGCCTTTGAGAACTCTTTCACCGCGTATTCCTTTCCCGTTGTAGTGTCTTCTGCAAGCAGGACAGTGCCATACGAGCCACGGCCCAGCTCCTCTTTGAGTATGTATTGATTCAACATCCTGACTCCATCCTCACGCTTAGTTACCCGTGCATCCAGGGTTTCCTTTACCTTTGTTGATCTCGGAGCTGACAGAGCACGTCTGTGATGTCTTTCAGGCGATTTCAGTGGCATGGGAGACGTCAATTGCCGCAAGTGATTGCCACGATGCACCAGCTGCGTCATGGGGCCTTGCTGATACGAAGGAGCAGGATAGTCCTCCTGAAATGCACTAGACATGTCGAAAACCTGTGTAGATCACTGGCAAATATGTTGCTACTGCTTCCAATATGCGAATTTGTGTTGATCCTTGATGAAGAAGAGCCGTGCTGAGAAGAGCACTATCGAGTAACCATGTATGGGTTTGAGGAATGTCCCTCCTCTAATGCTCGAAGATATCCGTACTCTCGCATAATTTCTCTCGAGTCTCTTGCACTAGACAGACAAAGACACGCAATGCTCGAGGACGATTACTACAGTCGTCGAAAACCAATTGCTCGACAAGCCGGGATCGGTATACACTTCGAGAACGAGTCTCAGATAGTCAGAACCAAGGCAAACACCAGGTTGCTTGCTTCCGTGCAAAAACGAGCGACTGTTAGATTGTTGAGACGAGCGATATATTTAGCTACGAGCCAGAAATATCTTGTCGCAGGTAAATGGACGGCGTAGAGTTTCCCTCGTCCTGTTGCCTGTTCCTTCAATCGATCGTTCCATGGAAACGAATCCTTGGCACTTGCGCATACTTGAAGAGCTCCCCCACAAGCCGCAGCACAAGCGGCTCTCCGACAGACGTAGACTCTAAATACATATATACTGTAGTATTCACCCAGACATCTTCTGTCCTACAGTTCTCGGCGTGTCTGTGATGAGTAATCTATATCGCTGATTCACAAGCGTCATGGACGTCTGCTCCCTTCTGCAGGAGCAGATTGATCAGGTGTGTCTTCTTCATCTGATCCCCGAGGAGAGACACTAAAGTAGATTTCAGACCGGTAAGGACATGTATACGACCCTCGAGTACCTGAACAACAAACACGATTTCATACCGTTTCCAGGACAGGGAAAAGTCAGGTGAGACTGCTAACACATCTTCGAATGCCGAACGAGACTGACATAATAGTTCAAATGACAAGGATACACTAAGACCGGACGATCCGACAAACTTCGAGGCGACCAAGTTGAAGATGGCCAACACGATCATCGCTGATTCAAAGAAGCTGGAAGCGTTGGTCATGACATTACCTGGCTTGCAACACACAGAGCACGAACAAGTTGCACGGATTACAGAACTGCAGCAACAACTGTCGTTCATTGAAGAACGAAGAGCCCAGGCAATCACGAAAAGAGACCGCACACATCGAGAACTTGAACAGCTCATTACGAAGTCCGCAAGTGCCATTCAAGCCACGCGATGACGTGCCAGCAAGGGTGGTACTAGTTTCGGAGTGAGCAATTTACAATACGACGTTCTCCAGAACTTTGTCGTTCCTCGACCTCTTCCAGATCAGAGATCAGATCATCAGGAACAAGAAGAGAACAACTTGTTTTCTAGCTGCAATCCTCTGAAAATACGTTCGAGGGACACGCAAGCTTGCTCATCTGGTGGACAAACTCCACTGTAACCTTTTCCTGGATGCGACATGTCAAGATGCCTGTGTATCATATGACATTTCCAAGGCACGTATATTGCTGAGTCACATACGCTTGTTGGTGGAGCAGTCAATAGCCAGCTCACGACAGGTCTTGACGTGCCTCAGAGTGCATTTCAAGACAGCAACGTCGTCACTGCTACTTCCTCAAAACCTCGAGATACAACCACGTCTCGGAGTACGATGCATATAGTAGTAGCATGAAATCGTGCATTTCAGGCATCGAATGCGCCGGCCCCGCACAATTGACAAATCATGTTTGTGATTTTTGCCGCGTAATTCACTCCTCCAGATGCAGCTGTCGTGAGTGTATTTATAGCTTGAGTAGAACGAATATACAGCTACGGCATTGACGTCAGTCATACTAGAGCCAGAAATTGTGAATGACCAGGTGGATCGAGAATGTCGAGGGGATCTCTAATTTTCGTGACTTGTCCACAGCCTCGTTTCCAGAGAATCTAGTCTACAGATCTGCCGACTTGTCACAACTGACAAAGAATGGCTTACAGTCTTTGTCTGGCTATGTCGATACTATTATCGATGTTCGATCGATGCCAGAAGTCAGAAGGAATGGTGCGATCGGTCGTCCAGGTAATGAATTCACAGCACAAGAATTGCTTGATCTTGGTATGAAGAGATTGCACTGTCCCATCTTTCTGGAGAAAGACTATAGTCCGGCAGCAATTGCGACACGCCACAACTTGTACAAGTCTGGCCACGACGGCTTTGTGCAAGCATACAGAGGAATCCTGGAGAACATGGGTCCGACGTTACAGACAATTTTTGTGGAGCTTCGCAGAATCTTGTCGGCGGATTCACAGCAGAAGAAACGAGGCATTCTGATACACTGCTCGGCGGGCAAAGATAGGA
The DNA here is from genome assembly GCA_000836175.1 of Taphrina flavorubra JCM 22207. Taxonomy (NCBI): domain Eukaryota; kingdom Fungi; phylum Ascomycota; class Taphrinomycetes; order Taphrinales; family Taphrinaceae; genus Taphrina; species Taphrina flavorubra. The sequence goes on along the minus strand of DF819280.1, from coordinate 67,732 downwards.
CCGGCATTCTGTGTGCGTGTCTGCTGCTGCTCGCCGGCGTCTCGCACGACGAAGTTGCACGGGAATACGAGTTGACTACACAAGGATTGGCGGCACATCACGATCGTATCATAGCAAGTCTCGGTCCGGCTGCGTCGATCCAGGACAAGCAAGTGGCGGCTTTGATGATGAGCTCTGACGCAGTCGTCATGGAAAGGACAATCAGGATTATTGATACGGAATATGGCGGCATCGAGAAGTTGTGTCTCAGATATGTCAAGGAGGAAGACTTTAGGTTTGTGCAAGCCAAGCTCGGGACCTGTGCAAAGTCGTCTTTGTGATTCGCAGACAAAAGTTTTTCCGGACCAACCACCACAAACACTTCATATCAATGGCTTTGATGCCTTGCCATTGATGCAAGACTACGCTCTCTCAGACGCTCTTCTGCTGGTCAGAGTGGTGAATTGTCTGACATGAGCGCACGAAATCGAAAATGCTGTAAAATGGAACTATTCAATTTCGTTTCATTGTTCTCGGATTGACTAAAAATTTCGTTTTTCGAGAAGAATTTAAGACGCGTGTCAGCCCGACGTCCTGACCACAATCATTCTACCACGACAGTTCCGCAATCATCTGACATGTATCTCAAAATTCAAGTTGTCCAATTATCGGAGCATACGACACGAATCGCTGGCTTGCCATGTGCACCGACAGTATCGAATACCACCACTGGCTTGACTTCTCAGTCGAGTCTTTTGTCATCGACGCTATGCTCAAGCACCGATTCGTCCTTTCTCGAAAAGGCCGACATGGAGACCCACATTACACCACCGGGCCACTCGACGCAGCAGAAAAAGAAGGGCTGGCTTGCAATCTCTGGCATCATGTTTTGCGAATTTGTGGGACTTTCGTGTCTGTCGCTTCCCGGAGCAATCGCGACTCTGGGATGGGTGGGAAGCATCCTGACGATTCTTGTAAACTGGTCAATCTGCACATATACCTCGCACGTCCTGTGGAAGTTTTGCCTTCGATACCCAGGGGAGATCAAAAGCGTGGCAGACATTGCGCGAAAATTGTCCAACGACAATCCCTTTGTGGTTCGTGCGACGATCGTAGGATTTCTCTGTTATGCTTGTTCAGTGGGCGCGATCCACACGCAAATTTCGGCAGTCATCCTGAACACGCTGACGAAGCACTCGATGTGCACCGTGATCTTTGCATTCTTTGGTGCGCTGGCGAGTTGTCTGCTGAGCATGTCGCGGCGCTTCTCGACCTGTGGTGCGCTCGGCCTCTTTTCCGCACTCACAATGGCCACCGCGCTCTTTCTCACCATTGCCTTTCTCAGGACGACTGCCGTCGGCGGCGGCGGTGGCGACCATCCTGCGACAATGACGACGATAAGAGGACACGAGAAGACCACGACGGTCCTCGCCAAGACGACTGACTTTGTCACCATCTTCAACGCCATCCTGGCCGTTTCGTTCTCCTTTGTCGGCCAGATTTGCGTGCCATCGCTCATCGACGAGATGCACACGCCCACGGACTTCGGAAAATCCCTCTGGACGGTGCAAGTCTCCCTCCTCGCGTTCTTCAGTGCCGCTGGACTGAGTATTTACGGACTACTGGGCAGCGCCGTGCCTACGCCCGTGATTGCCGCGCTTCAGACGCGACACGCACAGATCGTCATGGCACTCACTGTTCCAGCGGATATCTGCATCGGCGCCTTATTCTGCTTCATCGCCATCAAGTTTCTCATTGACGAAATGTTTCCTCGGTCCTCCATACAGTCAGCGTCGCCGTCGTCGCCGTCGAAACGCAGGGTTCAGGTGACTTGGATCGTGGCCACCATGTGTTTCTGGACGCTTTCCTTCTTGCTGGCTCAAGTGGTTCCCTTTTTCGGTGACTTGGTGGCCCTCCTTTCCGCCGTCTTTGGATCCTATTTCGGATTCATCCTCTGGAGCTGGACGTACTTTTACGCGCCCTCGACGCACGCATCACGAGCGGTGCGATGGTCGGTGGGAGCACTGAATGTCGGCATCGTGGCGTACGGTTTGCTCTTCTTCTTTGCGGGTGGGTACTCGTCCGTCGTGGCCATCATGCGTGCTTACGCTTCGGGATCCGTGGGGTCCGCTTTTTCATGCGCCAATAATGGGTTCTAGACCGAGGATCCGTATTCGAGACATATAACATAGACAATAAGGAAAGATTATAGGGTGTAAAGTATACATTATTTTGTAAAAGGAGGACTAGAAGAATTTTCCTTTATTGCTTTGAGCGTGACTTTAAATCCTGATATTTCGCGTCAATATGGTCCATCGCACGAGCCTTCATCTCCGCGACTTCACGCTCCATCTCTTCATTTTGTGCGGGAATCATGGTGACTTGCTCCTCGGCTTTTGTCTCGGCCTCCTTCTTCATCAGGGCCTCCGTCTGGGCCGTTCGTTGTTTGAGTGATCGCCTCAGTGGCACGGAAGCCGCGGAATTGAAAAAGGCAAAAGTCAGCAACATGCCAATGTGCACGATGAAGTAGTAGCGCGACCAAAACTTGAGTGACCCCGTGAAACTCAAGACGACGAATGGCTGTACAATGTACGCCCACGTATATTGAGTGACGATCCAACAAACGACATCGTAGGCTCTTTTATATGATGAGGACGAGGGGGCACTCTGCTTAGTTTGGAGTTTCGGATTGTCCTTTGTCGCGGTTGCCGCAGGTGAAATGAAAAAGGGACGCAGGTTGCGGCGATAGTATTTGCCCATGGTCTGAGCAAACGCACCCGTGGCAAAGGCAAAGTAGTATCCGGGATAGAATCCGTGCCAAATGGCACTTGTGGCAAAAGTGGCTATCGTGCTCTTGAAACCGGGCTTTTTGCCTTTTGGTGTCACGCGCAAGTAGACGTAATTCTTCAACCACTTGTTTGTGTTTTTGTTCCATGCCTCCAATAGTGCTTTCGTATTTTGTGCAGTCTCAAATTCGTAGGGCGAGATGTTTTCAATACTGCTCCAATCGATTGCGCCATTCTTGATGCCGTTGAAACCAAAGCCAGCCAAGACACAAGCACCTTCCGACAACTTCCAGATGCCATAGTACTTTGACCTGTGCGTGAATGCCAACGGCACAATGTACCATAGCTTGTACAACAATGAATGAGTGCTGAATTTGTCGGACAGGACATAGTCAACCGTAAATTTGGGGCTCAGCAGCGCATAACACACCAGCCAAAAGAGACCTTCGGCCGCTCGCCTGGCAGCAGCCGTTCCTGAACGTGGTATTTTTCGACCATTAGCCATCTTCCTTGCCGCCTTTGTATTCTGCTGCACTTGGACGTCGTAGAGAGAGCAGTCCAGCCATTTCTTGTATTGTGCAAATTCAAATGCGGGACCGATCAGCATTGAAGGGAAGAACATTGCCCATGCAATATAGCTCAACAGGTCGGGCATTTCCGTAATGGCAGATTCCTGTTGAAAAGGGGCTAGACTGCCCATACCACCTTGTGCACGACGAGCCACTCGACCATCATATACATTCCAGGCAAAGGCAGTCAATTTCATGACCAGGACCATCTGCGAGCCAGTAATGTCCACGATATTGTCGTCCCCAAACCTCTGCCGATGAATCTGATTGATGGACATATGTCCCATGATGAAGACAAAGTTGACCCATGGCATGAGCGGGCCCTGCATGTACTTGCTCAACAGCCACGTACCAGCACACGAGATTGCAATCGTCCTAATGCCACTCCAGAGATCGAATATGCCAATGAGGAAGAAGAGACCCACGGAGATGACGTATATGTTTTTGACTTGTGGTTGAGAGTCGGGAAGACGCTTGAGGACCGCTGCCAAGGGATATGAGAGCACAAGACAGACGATAATCTTGAGCGGATCGCTGGGTAGTCCCGCATACCCAGCGAGAACCGCAACCAGACTGTCCAGGGCTTGAATCATGCCCCTAGCCTACGAATCCCTGCTGTCAATACTATGATCAGACGACTTGGTGAAAGAAGAGAACCAGAAAAAGGACAACAACTATGATGGTTATGGTTGAATTGGTAGGTTCAAGAGCAGTGCATCGTTGAACTTGACGTTGGTGGTTGCCGTTTCTTCATTTACTCCCGCCCGTCACTCCACAGTGCAACTAAACGCAAGCAGACTTCTCACTCCATGACTTGTTGTCTTGGCAAGTCCATATTTGCAGTAGACATTCTCTGAGAACGTGTGTACAGACACATCACGGTCAGGATGATTACTGGCGATCAATTGAACTCATACGTCATCTTTTTCGGCACCAGTACGTGACTTGATTGCAAGGACGCGATGATTTTAGAGCTGACCATGGACTAGCAATGATGCTCTTGATTGTGGTCTACCACTATCTCGCCGTCAACGGAGGACGAGAGGCAGTCAAGATGTCGTGATTCATCAATATTGTGCATACTGCTGCCGGGTCTATCGACAACATTCAGGGGAACCCGATATTAGGCCTTGGGAGACGAAAGAGCGTGAATGGCAGTTGGTCTGAAGTACACGAGCACATGTCGAAAGAATCACTTTTCGCACCGATCACGCAATTCTGAGCCTCTCAGAACAGGCCAAAGTCCGGCACGATCTTCTTATGTATATATTCGCTACAGATTTCTTCAGCGCAACATGTTGGCATCAATCTGCTTGATGCCAGGATGCACAGACAAGCGCACTTTATTGCGATAGGTCGTCGCATTCTTCCGCTGCATCGGATTGCCCTCAAAGTAGACCGTATCCAGCTTCACCAAGTGCTTACACTCCGTCTGAATCTCATCAAAGCTCTCCATTAGATTATTCGACGCCCAAAGCTCCTCCAATTCAGTCAAGTGCGAAATGTGCGTCAAGTGAGTGATTTTGTTGTTTGAAATATCGAGCACGCGCAGTTTCCTCAGTGGTGCCAGTCCCGATAAATCAGTCAGCCCGTTGTGTGATATGTATAATTCCTCCAAACACTCTGCCAGCGCTTCGAGGTTACTTATGCTCGTCAAACGATTGGACTGTATCGAAAGAATGCGCAATTTGGGCAGATTGTTCAGGTTCTTCAACTCGGTAATCTTGTTCTTGCCCAGCCATAATTCTTCGAGGTTGTGAAGCGTGTCTAGATTCTCAATCTCGCGTATCCTGTTGGCACCCAGTTCGAGCATCGTCAGACTAGTCAAGCCCTCCAAATTCTCGATGCGCCCAATTTTGTTTTGCACGAGATACAGTGTGGTCAAATGCTTCATGTGATTGACTTGCTTGATGTGCTTGATCTTGTTGAAGCTCAAATCGAGACTCGTCAAATCCTGAAATGCGTCGAGTCCGTCCATGTGGCCGATGAGATTGTCGTACAGATCGAGTTCGGTCAAGCTACCGGGAAGACCCTGTAGCTTTGTGATTTCATTCTGACGCAGGCACAGTGTCTTGAGCTTCGGGAACCTTTCGAGGTGTAGATTGACAATCGACCTGATGCGCGAGTGCAGACAGGCAATGTCGTCCGTGTCTTCCGGGTAATCGTCCAAGATGTCCTCATCAGCACTGATTTGTTCTCCTTCGATAATTTCTGTGGGCCGCTCCTCATCTGCGTCATCGGCGTCTTCCTCAGAGTCATCGTCTCGTGTATTTATCTTGCTTGCCTCTGATGCTGGCTCGAGACTCGCCTGCTCATCACTTCCACCTCTCAATCGTGCAACGGGACTCGTCCGACGAACATCCACAAAGCTGCCCAGTATCGCTAAATGCTCAGCTGATTCTGTCGTCCTAATCTGCTGCAGTGCAGCTTCTACCTTTGTATCCCGTGCGTGACCCTCGAACTCGACGAAAAACACATATACCCACTTCTGTCCTGTTCCGAGTACTTCTTTCGTGACATTGGGACGAGATGAGATGCTCGTCAGATTGATCGACGCTTCAGCAAATTGTGACAGTGTCTTGGCCAGACTCCCAGGTTGCGAATGTGGTACGGTAAAGCTAATCAGTGTTTTATATATCTGCGCAGTATCGTAGTCGGGCGCCCTGCGTGAAAAGATCAGGAATCGGGTCGTATTGTTCTTGTTATCTTCAATATTGAGTGCCAGGATCTTGATACCGACAGCTTCTGCGGACGAGGATGATGCGATGGCAGCACTCTCGACGTCGTCGGCGGCAGTCTGCGCCGCTTTGCCAGTCGAGCTGACATTGATCCGCTCGATCCCTGGCAGATGGCGAGAGAGATAGTCTTCGCACTGTCCGAAAGCCTGAGGATGCGAATAGATCCGCTTTATCCTGTCTAGAGAGGTGGAAGAGAGCAGACACTGGTGGACGTCGAGGTAGACTTCTCCAACCACTTGGAGCGTCCTGACATCTAGTGATCGTAATAAATCGAGTGAGGGCGTGACATGACCGTTCGAGCTGTTCTCAAATGGCAAGATACCGTGCTCAGCGTGTCCTGCAGAGACTAAAGCTAGAATATCGACGAGATTCGGCACAGGTATATATGTCGCTTCATCCCCAAAGGTCTGGTGCGCGGCTTGGTATGTAAAGGTGCCTTTTGGACCCAGGTATGCCACAGTCTGTCGTCTCTGTTCCTGAGCACCGTCAGAGGCTACGGCCGGCCCATGATCGAGCATGTCAACGCTAGACAGTCACTACTGGCATTTCAAAGACCTCATACGTATCATTTCTGATGCCAACTTTCAAAGGTTGCATTCGACCAAATTTCTCCACTAATGCAACATCACGAGATAGAAACGCCAAAACGTGGGATGCGTATCGAAGGTTATTCAGCCTACGGCACACACTTATTTACTAGTCAGATGACGGCAGAGTTCTTCTAAACTTAATGGACCACACAAGATTCACACATGATACATCTTCTGTGCTTTCTACATTGAGATATGAGCACATGTGTCCATGGCGCATAGAGACCTGCTCTCTTGTAGACTCATCATTGTATCATTCATTCATTCATTCACTCTTCACTGACGGCGCCCTTCCCAACGTGCGCTCCATGGGCAATCATGCTCGACTGCTGCATGGCCGTGACGCCGACACTGCCTACATTCTGCGCCGTCGTGCCTACTGCTTCCTTCACTTCCTTGGCATCGGCACCATAGTTGTGCTCGACGATTTTGGAGGATGCTTCTGACGCTTCGCCCGCGGCATGCTTGACTCCCTGCACAACGCCCTCGCCCGCTATAACGATGGACTCCGCGCCATCGCTCATTGCTTCCGAGGCGTCGCGTTTGAGCCCTGGTTCAGCATCGGTGTCCGGACCGGCGAATAGACCTTTTGAGCCAATCTTTGAGCCGAGGAATGATCCGATACTTGCCATGCCTGCATTGATTGTTGACCCGACGTTGGCGGCTGCTTCGGAGAATGTCGTCGTCCCCGAAGCGGCGCCAGAAGTGACTGAGTGTGTGGTCTCGCTGAATTGTGTTGGGGTCTTTGTCGCCTCGCCCGACGTCTGCTGTGCGGTATATGACTTGAGATCTTTCGTCTTTAGTCCTGTCCACTCCATGAATGCTCGTGATAGATTGTCCGCATCCGCTTGTGCTCCCACCAACAAGAACTTGTAGTCGACCAGAGACTTCTCAAACTTTGTGAGGGACGCTTCGCTAGCGGTGTCCGGCATATCGATCTGTACCAGGAGGACTTCCTCATCGGTCTTCTTGCTTATCGTTGGTGAGTCTAGCGGCACCTCTTTCAGGTCGCCTTCGACCTTGGCAGATATCGATTCAGGGGTCGGTGTCGGCGCAAGACTCAATCGCTTTGAGAAGAGATAGGAACGGTCGCCTCGTGTGCCCACGATCGCATCACGCTCGATTGGTAGTGCGAAGGACTTGTCGTCAATCTTCAGTAGTAATGGCGCACCTGTTGGCTCACTGCTGAAGTGTTCCAGGGATAGTGTCCCGCGTGCGATTTGGAATGTCTCTGATCCTACGATTTGCGATGCGCTACAATTTTCGATGCTCACGATGGCTCCTGACATGGCGAACAAGATTTGATATCTAGTTTGTACGTCTATGCGCCTGCTCAAGTCTACCAACGATATGCGAACGACAGCTGGTGATGACGAAGAGACAAACACTTGGTGGTGAGGGCACAATTGCAAGTTGGATATGGTGCTTGGCAAAGCCACAGCGTCATTCAAATTCGTTGCACATAGCCAATGTTTCTATACGACTATAGTTACAAAAGCACAAACCAGTACAACCCAGCACGACAGAGTTCTCAGTGATAAAACGATTGTGCAAGCGTCTACACATCTATGCTCAGTGATATACCGTGTCTTTCGCTCTAGATCATGTTGCCTATGCCTCAACAAGTCTACTATAATGATATGGTTCGTCCATATCAATGGCTGCGGCGCTCGATGCGCTACGCAGGTATGGCACCAGGGAACCTGGCGAGTAAATCCTCAATGGCGGATCCGAACATACTGTTCGCCATGCTGAACCATGGTCGCGTATAGTCCGTTTCATTCTGGATATTGATGCTCTCGTGAATGAGTCCCATGCCCGCCGTGCTGTTCAGCACCATGGACAAGTACTCCGTCACCTCGGTTTTTGACGTCGAGGTCTGCATTGCCACAAGAAGGGACAACGGCCATACTCGACCGAATCCTGTGGCTGGCGACCCAATGCCCTTGAATTGTGGGTTGTCAAAGTAGTAGGGATTTCCGTCTCGAGATAGAATCAGCTTCCTTGTGTTTTGGTAAACTTCATCCTTTGAGGTGACGAACTGCATTAGAGGGAGACCGAGGAGACTTGGGAAACTTGCATCATCCATGATGACGCTGCCGCCGTAACCGTCAACCTCGTGAGCATAGACACGCCCGAACGTGGGATGTTGCACAATTCCATGATGCTCGATGCCAGTGCGAATATCTTTTGCCAACTTCTGCATGCGGTCTGTGGTGTCATGGCCCACAATCAAGGACGATGAGATTTGCGAAGCTTTCTCGAGCATGACGGCGAGGTAGGCATTGGATGGAATCAAGTACTGCAATGTTGTCGCAGCATTGCTTGGTCGGAATGCGGATCTCACAAGAGTACCGTTTGTCAGGCCATTGACGGGGTTACCATAGCCATCGTTGTTGAGTGTATCGGAGGCAGATGTGACAGGACGTTGATATCTGTAGACTGCCTCATCCACAGTGCCACTTGGCGAGAAAGTTTGCATGCTCTCGTGCTCGACCGTGGCTAGCAAGGTCTTGACGGCATCCAGCCAGCCATTACCGAAAAACTTGGGGTCTTGTGAAGCCTCAAAGTAGTCCACCGACACTTGTAGAAAGCTTGCTACCGAGTCGAGCTGGAACTTGCACTCGTAGACATTCTGTTCATCGTACTTTGGGTGGACGACCGCACCTTTCGCTAGCGGGTTCGCCTTTACCGGTATTCCCGCCTTCTGAGCAGCTAATGGAGGCTGGAATGCATTGCAGTACGGGTGCTTGATCAGATACTCAGTCTGAGCATTGATGACGCCACGGAATAGAGCTGCAATGTTCTTGTCCTTGGTGATGAGGTCGCGGTATGGGTGCAGTTGTTGCGCAGAGTCCCTGATCCACATGGCCCGGAGGTCACCACTGATGACGAAGCTTTCCTCTTTACCAGCATCTCCACGACGATTGTAGACGACAGTCGTGTCCAAGGTATTGGCATAGCAATTTTCGAAAAGACGTCGAAGGTCGGGACTGCCGATCTTGTTTACTACTTTCTGGATATGGTCTTCCACTACGTCAGAAGTGAAGGACCTGCATTCCTTCAATGGTCGTGCGTATGCCAACCCTAGTGGTCCAGAAGATCGAGTCTCTTGTCCGTTAGTAGCAATTTTGAGAAAGTCTGTGCACTCTCCCCAGACGGTGGACGTCAGGAAGAGAAATAGTACTCTCAGAGATTGCTCTTTCTTCATGTTGACCATGATTGTAAGAACTTGGGCTGACCTTGAGACGAGATGGAAGAGTGCCTTTATACTTGTCGGTGTTGTGTTGATGTTCTGTGAACATGACGCGCAGCATGTAATGGAAGCTCGCCCGCATCATATGTGTATGCATGTGCTTGGCCGTGACTATAGATTAAATGAGCATGATAAAATCAAGGTCTGTTTACAATATTTACTCCTTCCGGCATATCTGGAGAAGCACGCATGGGAAATTGCTTCTTGGTGCCGCAGTTCCGACACTGAATAACAAGAATGTCGTTGCTTGCGAGTTTTCTCTTGCTGGGATTGGTGATTCTGCGTGAGGATGTGATTCCGTCTAAAAGTACTGCATGGCATCGTTTACACAGTTGTCTCTTGATGCCGCGATCGATCTGGAGCTGAGACTTCTGGGCGACTATTTTCAAGTCACTAACATAATTTTGTGAAAGAATGGGCACAGTTGTAGCGAGCAAGAGACTAGCTTGATGCAAGAAATTAATGCGAGAAAGAAGATCCTTGTTTGTCACCACCAACTTTTTGTTCTCCTTTGCCATTTGCCGTGTCGGAAAGAGCAGTTGAGGCCGAGTCAAATCCCAAAGTCCGGGTATGAGGAGGCTACCAATTGCAATTGACCATGCAAGATGCAGTATGTGTGTATCGCCGCCTGAGTACGAAGAGCAGAGGAATGCTTCCAGTTTGATAGCAATTGCAAAGAAGAAGAAGAAGAAGCGCTGACGAGATGAGATAGCAGAGTTATCTCGGTTCAACTTCGGACAGCTAGGATTATTTCTCATGCTTCGTTCGCTCATAATATACAACATATTTCTGGACAAGTCTTCAGTAGGCTATCGCGTGCTCTCTCTGCAGCAAGTGATGCAGCTACGTAAAGGGCACAGCGTATTGGCGATCAAGGCACATTAGACTTGCGATACTTACGGTGCTCTGAGGTCAGATAGATGCCGCCGAAAGCGAGGTACAATGACAAGGCGCGGGCAGGAGGTCTTGCAAAGATACAAGCGATTCGCGAAGCTCGCAAACATGGAAGAAAGCTGCCACAAGGCGAGCAGCCAAAGTCCAAGAAGCAAAAGAGGCTGGAAAAGTATATCGATGCCAAGTTGAGGACGGATGAAAAGGTCAAATTGATCGAGAAGCTCAGTGCGCAGCCGAAAACAACAGGCCTCGATAGTACCAAGGTTATGAAGAGGACGAAAGGGCAAGAGAAAAAACAGATCCATGAAACGTTCACTGGCTTTGACGAAGTGGATTCTGATGCTACTTCAGCATCAGACATAGATGAGGACGAATCATATTTGGACGAATGCCACGGTGCTAGCACTAGCGACTATGAAATTGTCCAAGGCTCAAGCAATTCTCAGCCAATCACAGGAAGTGTGGGACACAAAAGATCTAGTACTGCTTTTGGCTTCAAAACGACTCAAGAGCCAATACACAAGAAGGCAAAGAAGACTCCATTAAAATACAACTGGCGGGCGAAATTGGAAGAGGAGAAGAGAAGAAAATCAGGAATTGTCCCTGAAAGTGACGATAGCTCTCAAGGCGAGAGCGAACTTGGCGATGAGAAGAACGATCATGACTGTGACAGTGACGAGACATCGGATGAAAGTCCGAACCAGAAGGCCGAAATCATGGAAAAGCGTCTTGCCTTTAAAGATTGGGCCGCTGAACAAACTGGATCACAAGTGCACAACTTAGCTCCGCTGACTAGTCTCAGCAGTATAGCAGAGGAAACTTACGTGCCGCGACCACGGTCAAAATCGCCAGAAGTAGTCGATACAGCTGACCTTATTCCTCCGACATTGACGCCCGTCCTTATCGAGCGATCGCCTGATATCAACGAAGCACGAACCAACCTCCCTGCTTATGCTCACGAGCAAGAAATTGTTGAAAAGATAAAATCTCACTCTACAGTCATCATTTCGGGTGCCACTGGATCTGGAAAGACTACTCAAATCCCTCAATTTCTGTTCGAAGCTGGTTTCAGAGGTATCGGAATCACGCAACCACGTCGTGTGGCCGCGGTCTCCATGGCGCGCCGAGTAGCTACGGAAATGGGTTCGCGGGGCGCGGTGGTAGGCTATCAGATACGATTCGAGTCTAATGTCAAAGCGAATACAGAAGTCAAGTTCATGACTGACGGTGTGCTACTCAGAGAACTCTCTATGGATTTTATGCTGTCTAAGTATGAAGTCCTAATTATCGATGAGGCCCACGAACGCTCCATCAACACAGATATACTCATTGGTGTCTTGTCCAGAGTGTCGCGCTTGCGAAAAGACACTGATCGACCGTTACGGCTTGTGATCATGTCAGCGACTTTGCGAGTGTCGGATTTCGCAGAGAACAAGAAATTGTTCAACGTGCCACCTCCGATCATGTCGATAGAGTCGCGACAATATCCAGTTACTGTGCATTTCTCCAAGCGCACTGAGATGTCGTCTTATGTCGAAGAGGCATTCAAGAAAGTCTGCAAAATACATCAAAAATTGCCTCCTGGTGGCATACTTGTATTCCTTACCGGCCAGCAAGAAATTCAGCAGTGCTCCAAACTTCTGTCAGAGCATTTTGGCAAAAAAGCTATCAAGAATGACGAGTTCTTACCGGTGACGCTGAAAGCCAACGAGCAGATTTTGGAGACCGAGGACTATAGCACATCAAAGGATGCGACCAAGACAACGAGCAACACTCGAGTCGATAACGACGACTATGAAGATGTATCCGATTCTGATGTCTCTGACATTGAAGAGACGGACGCTGACAAGACGGCGACAAAGGCACAAAAAGAACAAAAGTTCGTTCAGATTCTTCCATTGTATTCTCTTCTTCCCACTACAGAACAACTCAAAGTCTTTCAGCCCCCTCCCGACCAATGTCGCCAAATCATTCTGGCCACTAACGTGGCCGAAACGTCACTCACGATCCCAGGTATACGATATGTTGTCGACAGTGGTCGCGCAAAGTCTCGCAAGTATGATGGACGAGTTCAGAGTTTCGAGATTGACTGGATCAGCAAAGCTTCGGCGGATCAGAGATCGGGTCGTGCTGGTCGAACAGGTCCAGGACATACGTATCGGCTCTTCTCGTCTGCCGTCTACGATGCGTCATTCCCTGTTCACTCTGAAGCTGAGATACTAAACACACCGATTGATGGTATTGTCCTGCAGATGAAGAGTATGAACATTCACACTGTGGTCAACTTTCCATTCCCAACTCCACCGGATCGTTCGGCGCTAGCAGATGCTGAGAAACTGTTGCTCACACTTGGTGCCCTGGACAAGGATGGCAAGATCACTACCCTTGGTCGACAGATGGCTCTGTTTCCCCTGACTCCACGATATGCCAAGATGATTGTCATCGCCGATCAGCAAGGCCTGCTTCCGTACGTAGTAGCTCTGGTGGCTGCAATGAGCGTAGAGGACATCTTTATCCGTGCTGAGGCCATACATGACGACGATATTGATGATGAGGCTGAAGCACAAATTTCCGAGGAGCGAAAGAGGAAGAGACAGGCTTACTTTCGCGCAATGAGCAAATTTTCTGCCCTCTCTGCAACTAGTGATGCAATGAGACTTCTGATGGCAGTCTGCGCATCAGACTACGCAAAGGACTTGTCGAGCTTCTGTAAAGAACACTTTCTCCGCCACAAAGCCATGGAAGAAATTCGTAAGCTGCGCTTGCAAATCTCCGGCGTCATCCGAAGTGTCACAAGCGTCGGCCTATCGATGTCCTTAAGGCTAGATCTCCCGAATAAGGAGCAAGTCGTTCTCTTACACAAAATCTTGGGTGCCGCATTCATCGATCAAATATGTGTACGCGCGGATCTGATTGGTAAAGAACCCCTACAGAAAGAGAATCTGCTAAGGATACCATACATGCCTTTAGCACCCCTGACGCTTGGCAAGGAGTACGCTTTTATTCATCCTTCTTGTTACAGCATCAAGAATGCTCCAGCATCAGAGCCACCGGCATATCTGATCTATTCTTCTCTTTCTGCACCTCCAAACAATCCCGAAACGATTCGAATCAAAGTCATAGCCCCGATCGAGCCAGCTTGGATAGCAGAAGTCGCCAAGGACACACCGCTGCTCAAATATGGCAAGCCCTTGTTGGGTAGTCTGGCACACATCAAGTCACTAGATGATGGCAAAAAGCGAGAGGTTCCAGTCATACCAAGCTTGCAGCTCAATGGCAGCGGCAGGCAACCCTGGCCCCTGCCTCCAGTGAAGATTACGCAGAGACTGGTAGGCAGTAGATGGGTGGATGAATAGATGAACCATCAATAATCTCTACTAGCCTGTACACGCATCACATCACAACAGAAAACGGCCCGTATCTGCTGTGTGCTCGCGCTGCAGCTGCTAATAGTGCTATTAATTGACTTTCATGAGTGATCAGCGATTGTGTAGGATCCAGCAGCAGAGCTTGCATCATATTCTCCATATCAATCTACGGTGTCGCCTCGCTTTCGTGTCTGTCAGCAGTTGCTTGGCTTCACATCCTCTGCAGCGGATGGCGGTTCTCGTTCTGCATGATGCGTAGTGGCATTTGGGCGGCTCAGTATTCTATCTTATGCGACTGTCCACATGGCAGTACACGAACAATAATCCACGCAACCCCTATTTCCCGTGTCTCGCAACGATTTTTAAGAACCCTGCTACCAGCGAAAGACACGATCAGTCCTCAAGAATGCATCGATCAAACAAAACTAAGCGATGGAGGATAGCTTCAGGCAAGTCGTCAAGGACTCCTGCAAACAGCAAATTGCACAAGTTTCGACGGCACCCGAAGCAAGAGTCTGTCGCCTCCATGACAATATCTCGACCAATACCTATGAGTGCAAGCGGATCGTCATCTTGGATGTCGATCGCCCGTGCGCTACGAAGCACATCGTATGTCAGGTGGTCTCGTGGTGCCGAAACTCGACGACTGTCGAGCAAGCCGGAAACAATCAGCTCACTAGGTACATGGTTTAGCCCTCGTCTCACGAGAATGGAATCTTGTCAGGAATTGCCAGTGCTCAGTGTTCGCCCCTCGGAGCAATTCGAAGCCAAGACTATTGGCAAGCGTCGATCAAAGCCGAACTCATCAAGAAGAAACAGGAACGCTGATACGGAATACCGAGAAGCAATTGCTCGTCTCTCACAACAGATAAGAGAACTGCAAAGCATAAGTTGCGAGCTATTTGGGTTCGAGAAGGTCCAGGACTTTGCGAACGCTTCTACCAGTCAGCCCAACGAAAAGGATGCAGCATGCGAAACCATTCATGCTGATCAGTTAGTGCAAAACACAGCAGATGGGGATCTACTTCGGACATCACCGATTGATTTGTCCACCAACAGTGGTCTGTCTGCAACCAGACATTCTTCGAAGACGAAAGACGTTACATTCGCTATGTCACCTCACGTAAGTACAGGTCTGAAACTCGTGTCGCAGCAGCTAATAATCATAGCTTGCAATAACTCCAACTGGGAATTCGAGGCGTTCCAAGGTAGAGGAGTTGAATAACCACAAGGACTTCATTTGGTTGCGGTCCATGATACCGAGCACGAAGAGGAGGATCGATCGTGATTGTGGCACAATCTCGGGAGGATGTTTGAACTTTGCCCAGGAGAATCTTATGGTGACAACGATCGCCAGCAAAAGAAGACATCGCCAGAAACCACGCACGAGACGCCGGTCGTTGCCACCTGCTGTCCGAAAGAATCTACGATTGTCATTCGAGCACCCGGGATCGACTTATGAGGATCGTGAGATCCCAGACGTGGTGGCTCAACTCATCAAGATGAGCAAATGCGACGCCCTCAAGCCAGTAACAATCGAAGACGCCATGATTCCCTTGGACAACATCATCTTCAGACAGGAAGTCATGCGGCTGTATGCTGATACACTCGGCAGCGTAGAGCCAGGAGAGGTGATGGATACACCCTGCCCGACCACAAAGGTAATTCGACAAAGCAGGAGTCAGCAGACCGCTCAGAAGCGAAAAGCTCCATCGTCCCGGACTCAATCAGTCTTGCATCTCAAAGTGCGCCGTAAACAGCTTGCGACGAACCGTCTCTTTCACATCAACAACCAGCCACTGAAGTCTACACAACAAGAACAACCTCGAGGTCCAGTGTCATTGCCCCTGCAGTACACGAGTGGTGATCGACTCGGTGTACTTCCATTGAACATTGGTAAGATAAATAGCAGCAAGGTCAGCACATCAAATAAGAACGCTACAGAAAGCACGACAGACCGTGCGCAATCTTCTTCCTATTGTATTACAACTACTAGTAGTCGTTATCAAGAGCTGCGGCCACAGGCGAACCACATTTCGGAAAGCCGGTGTGCACCGACTACCTGCTCGTCGAAGCGATACGGAGTCGTCTTCGAAGCAGTAGATCTCGCGCAACAATTTCGCAATCTGAGAGAAGACGAATCTTGTATGCTCTAGCATGATCTGCGCGCAATTTTGGCATTTCGCATCTAGTCTTTTTGTCATAGCAGGGGCCGATTTGTAGACTAATGAAGACTTTGTACAAGAAATAAATCTGTGAGACGATCGAGCTGTGCGGGATCATAGTTTCGATTTGTAAGACTTCATAGTTATCAACCGCCATTACATTCGTATGAGAAGAGTCGGGATGGGAGGCAGAGGTGCGCATCAAGAGTCTTCGTCGATGGACTTCCACGCCTCTGCGGCTTTCGCATTCCTAGCTCGTGCCTTGGCCTGATTCTGTCGCTGATTATCCAGTCTCTATCGTCCGCGTCAGCCCGATCGTTCTCACACTATATCGGATGATGGAGTGGAGTCATACTTCTGCGCGGAGACATAGGGTGAGTTGGTTCTTGTAGTCGTTGCATTGGCCGCTGAAGCGAGACCACATGCCGGCCTTGTGGCATTCCTCCAGGGCAACGATCAGGTCGTAGCAGCCTGGGTGTTTGTGTTCTGTCAGCGGTGGATGCATTCAGTCCCTGCTGTCCCTGTCGACTGCGGTCTTCTAATGAGTGGCGAAAGATGTTCTGTGCTTTATGGTCAAGCTTTGGGAGACCTTGAAATTCAAGGTCGAAACTTGGGCAAGAAAAGCGGAGGCGTGGAAATTATCGTTTGAGATTCCTTCCACGTCATGTTACGGTACAGCAGCTGTACTAGTAGCTCGAAAGTACCTTTTCTTAGGCTACGGATGTCATCAAGCGCAACCATGTATAGACCATGTATGTGATTGAGCCACGGTATGACAGGGCACCTATACTACAAACAAGCATATGTGTCGAGTCATATGTTACACACAAAACCCTGCTGTACCCCAAGCCCAACATGCACAACTAATAGCACAGCCGTGCATCACGAGCTTGATGCGGTCTGCTTGAAGAGGCTATCATATCTGGTGCTCGATTGCTCGTGACTGCGTTGTCGAAAGATAAACGCATTGGCTCGTGATTTAGCAGAGTTTTGTGTATGCAGCTGACGTTACCCGGTAATGGATCATGGACAATTTGTGCGAAACATGGCCAAGGCTCGTTCCTTTCTTGATCAAACTCAACCCCTGATAAGTTGTGCTCTATCAACAGGCTACATCATGGTATGGAAGAGTGACATAATTGTTACCCATGTCTTTGGGTTGTCGTTACTGCAGCACAGCTTTTTTTTCCTGACTCGAGCCTGACTTGGATTGTCTCTACTCAGTAGGAAGCATTACTGCTTGCCATGCACAATACTCGTTCGATACATGAACATGAGTCCGATACACAGACGATCACTATCATCAGGCATAGACTTCACGAGATTCTGCTAGACCTGAATGAAGTGGAGAATGCTTCGGTAACACAAATGAGACTACGAGAGCGCGGCGTGATCAACGTCCATGCCCCTGCGCACACATATAATGGCAGAGGAGGATCTTGTCGCAATCATGCGGCTCGCAGCTCGATATCGTCACAAGACAGTGACACATCCTACTCGACAGACACTAGCACCGACTCGACCGAATCTGGGCGGAACTCTTGTGGTGACTTCCAGCCCAATGCTGTTGATCATGATGAGTGCATGGATTTTGAGAATCTTATCTTGCGTCCATCAGCTACAGAGGCGGAGATTCAAGGCATTCAGATCATCTTGGACACCAAGCTGCCGACAGATTACCTTGAATTTCTGCGGTTGAGCAATGGTCTCCTGTCATTCCCTTCTTATGCGGACCCCGGTCTGCGAGCCGTGCTGGAACGTCCGCAGACGGACGACTCTGTGCATGATTGCCTCAACGACGCGGCACTGGGTCTGTACTGGCAGCGAGTAGAAGAATTGGACCCATATTGCCCTGCCATCTCCTGGTTCCCGAGCCACCGGTCAATGGTGAAGATCAGTAATGCGGACGAGGACATCTTTGTCTGGCTCATCACGCCGCGCGCGATGCAGGACCTTCAGAGACGTCGACGCGATCGGAGCCATACCCTGCACACCGTCATGCGGGTCGCTCACCCGCAGCTGACATCACGGCAGCAGCAGCAGCAGCAGCAGCAGAGGGGTAGATCGCAGCGGACGAGTATGGATCATGGTGGAGGATGGGGTGTGCTCCGGTGGTGCAGACCCACGCCGGCGGTCCTCGCACGATTGCGTGCAGAGGGACTCGAGTGTGGTTCTGCCACGCCGCATCGCCGGCGACAGCAATATGGCAATACATCCCTGTACAATTCCTTCACGGACTATCTCGTAGCACTCTGTAATTCTCTCAGACTAGCCCTGCAATAATTTTTGTGCTCTATTTCGATGTACTTTTGCGCACTACTTCAGCATTAATATGCTCGAAACAGTAGACGAGCCTGTAGCACTTGCTTCCGCGCGATGCCAATTCCTTCCAATTGCTACTGAAGTGCAATCATGGCTGTGACCATATAATAGTCATGTCATTCATGGGACAGATCTGTTCATCATGCATGATCAACCTGATCCAGCATCAAGGAGCCTTCCAGATAACGTGTAAAGTATACGACCGTAAGCATCAAACGAGATAAGAGTTCATCTATAGCCGTCAATCTACCCGACAGAGCCGAGATGGAGCTCAGCAGAATCACGAAAAGGGCGACACGATCAGAAGCAGAAGAAGAAGAAGCAGAAGCGCTTGAGTTGGGTGCACGATTCTGTCGAGTGTGAAGCGTTGCGCAACGCTAATCCATCACCCGCGTCTCAACTCCCAATTCCACTGCTCTCCATCTTTTCTACATTCAGACATTTCGACGCGCTTCAAAGGAACTTTTTCATTGTCTTTAATCTAGCCTTCTAGCCTCTGCTCTGGTGTCCCTCTCTTCCAGGTCGTCACTCGTTCTTTTGGAAGGTGGTCCAGATGTCGTTCAACGGCGTCCAGGTGGGCATGACCCCTCCTCCTCCTCCGACGAAGGAGACGATACAGGCTCACCTGAAGCGATATCATATGCTCAAGAGTCAGGGTGCCACGGAGCAGACGAGTGCGGAGGTAGCGCATCTCGCTCAGCTCTTGACCTCGTACAAGGTATGCCTTACCCTGCTTGTTCCTCGATGTCATCCTGCTGCACACATGACTTGCGAGATGCTGCATATGAATAGTCGTGCTGACAGGGTCACTAGCAAATGGCTGAGCGTGCGAAACAGCGACAACAACAACAACAACAACAACAACAGCAGTTGCAGCAGCAGCAACAGCAGCAGCATCAACGACATGCTTCGGAAGATGCGCAAGGACTTGGTTTGCCGACACAGCAGCAGCAAGCGACACCGCAACAGCAGCATGCACAGGCTCAAGTGCCTAAAGGTGCCGATACCAATGGTGCTCGCAGATCCGTCACTCCAGCAGCTGCGGCGCCTGTCGTCAATGCAATGACCGAAGCTCAGATTACCATGCTCAAGAACCAGATTATGGCATTCAAGCTGCTCAATAAAAATCTGCCTATACGTGAGTGTTTCCTTATGCCGATAATCGTTGAGACTGACAACGATCAGCTCCTCATATCATGCAGGCCATCACTGGCGATCTGAAGCCTGTCAAATCAGAAATTCCTGAAGCACCGAGGGAATTTGACGGTGTACTCGAGCCCGAAACATATCTCCAAAAGTTGATTTCATATGCCGAACATTCGAAGCGCGAAAATAGACCAATCATACCGACACTCATGCCCGCCGGAGTCGATTTCGATCAGATTGCGCAGGAACGCGAAAAGGTGATCACAAATAGAATTACCAGTCGAATGGTCGAGCTCGAGCAGATGCCCAGCAACATCAAGGGATTTACATTCGATCAAGAATTACAGGACAAGCGCGACCTCAAGACTAGATTGCTCATAGAATACAAAGGTTTACGGCTACTCGATAGACAACGAGCGATCCGCGAAAAGATGCTCCACAACATTCCAGTATTCACATCCTTAGCGGCAACACACGATCGCGCCCAATATCGCCGGCTCAAGTCGCAGAGTCTGCGCGAATCGAGAGCAACGACAGAATTTGAGAGACAACAAAAGACGGAAAGAGAGAGAAGGGAGAAACAAAAGCACTTTGACTACCTTGCAGGCATCACCGCGCATCTCGACAAAGTGGTCGAGCAGTCTAATGTCACCAGAGCCAAAGCTCAGAAGCTTGGCAAATCGGTTCTGTCGTATCACACATATATAGAGAAGGAGGAACAGCGCAGATATGAGCGCTTGTCCAAACAACGTATAGCTGCACTCAAGGCGAACGACGAAACGGCGTATTTGGCCCTGGTCGATACCGCCAAAGACACCCGGATTGCTCATCTGCTCGCTCAAACGAATCAATATCTCGACAGTCTTGCGGAGCAAATCAAAGCTCAACAGGGTCACAGTGCCACTCTCGGGCCATCAGATATGCCGGAAGAACAAGAGTCGACACCTGTCGCTGAGGGCGAAAAGACAGAGGAAGCTCAAGAACAGGATTACTATCGTATCGCCCACAAGATTCAAGAAGTTGTGCATGAGCAGCCCCGCATCTTGGTTGGAGGCAATCTCAAATCATACCAGATTCAAGGTTTGCAATGGATGGTGTCGCTTTACAACAACAGACTTAACGGTATCCTGGCTGATGAAATGGGACTGGGAAAGACCATACAGACGATATCCCTAATCACCTTTCTGATCGAGAAGAAAAAACAGAATGGACCATTCTTGGTCATTGTGCCTCTTTCAACTTTAACGAATTGGACCTTAGAATTCGAAAAGTGGGCGCCGGCCGTGCATAAGATTGTCTTCAAAGGTAGTCCAGCCGTGCGTAAGACTTTGGGTTACTCCGTGCGACAAGGTGCTTTCCAGGTACTGCTGACAACGTACGAATACATCATCAAGGATCGTGCGATCCTTTCTCGAATAAAGTGGGTACACATGATCATCGACGAGGGACATCGGATGAAGAATGCGAACTCGAAGCTGAGTAGCACATTGGTTCAGTACTACAACACTCGTCATCGTCTCATCCTTACCGGCACTCCATTGCAAAACAACCTTCCAGAACTATGGGCACTGCTGAATTTCGTCTTGCCCAAGATTTTCAATTCGGTCAAATCTTTTGATGAATGGTTTAACACGCCCTTCGCAAACACCGGCGGAGCAGAGAAGATTGAGCTCTCCGAAGAAGAGTCCCTGCTTGTGATCCGTCGTTTGCACAAAGTTCTGCGACCGTTCCTGTTGCGACGATTGAAGAAGGATGTTGAGAAGGACCTGCCGGACAAGGTCGAAAACGTCATCAAATGTCAACAATCAGGACTACAAAAGAAGCTCTACGAGCAGATGAAGAAGCACGGAATGCTCTTTGTCAGCGATGAGGGCAAGAGCAAACAGGGTATCAAGGGCCTCAACAACACTTTGATGCAGTTGCGAAAGATCTGCAATCATCCTTTCGTCTTTGAAGAAGTCGAACGCTCTATTTGTCCCGATGCCACCTTGGTCAACGATTATCTCTGGCGCTCGTGCGGAAAATTCGAATTGCTCGATCGTATTCTGCCCAAATTCAAACGAACCGGACATCGAGTTCTGATGTTCTTTCAAATGACACAAATCATGAATATCATGGAGGACTTCCTGAACTATCGTGGATTGAAGTACATGCGCCTCGATGGTGGCACCAAGTCTGATGATCGTTCTTTGCTGCTCAAGGACTTCAACGCTCCTGATTCCGAATATTTTGTCTTTCTTCTTTCAACCCGTGCAGGAGGTCTGGGTCTCAACTTACAAACAGCAGACACCGTCATCATTTTCGATTCTGATTGGAATCCTCATCAGGATCTGCAGGCTCAAGATCGAGCACATCGAATTGGTCAGACTAAGGAGGTCAGGATTTTGCGATTGATCACCGAGAAATCCATTGAGGAATCCATTCTGGCTAGAGCCCAATACAAGCTTGACATGGATGGCAAGGTCATTCAAGCTGGTAAGTTTGACAATAAATCTACTGCTGAAGAACGAGAAGCTTTCCTCAGAGCTCTTTTGGACGCGGACCCTGCTGGTGCGGATGATGAAAAGGATTCCGACAAAGGAGATGAGTATGAGGACGATGATGACATTAACGAAATTATTGCACGAGATGATGAGGAACTCAGACTATTCCGTGAGATGGACGTCGATCGAGACATGCTCGTGCCCTATGGTCCGACGCATGAGCTGCCACGTCTGATGTCCGAGAAAGAGCTGCCCGCTGCATACCACAAGGACAGAGACGTCCTTGTCAACGACTTCTTCTCGACTGCTGGCATAGGCAAGAGGGAACGCAAGGAAACTACCTACGATGACGGGCTCACCGAGGAGGAATGGTTGCGTGCAGTCGATGAAGGAGAAGATCCCGCCGAGATTAGCAAGAAGGGTCGTGGAGCACGAAACAAGAAGTCGAATGAAGTCAGCCAAGCACCATCTCCAGCACCGTCCTCCACTGGCAAGCGCAGTCGCCACTCGCGAGCACCCAGTATTGACTCTGCGCCGACACCGCGCAAACGCGCCAGAACTGCAGGTCCCTCACACCTGGGCAAAAAGGACAATCTCACTTCAATTGCGCGAAAGGCAATGACTAAGATCTTCAACACCATCCTGCAAAAGATGGACGAAGCCGTCACGACGGACGAAGATGGTCCAGAGCGCGGCAGGACCGACGTTTTCCTGGTGCTTCCGGCACGCAAAGTCTACCCGGACTACTACAAGACCATCCGGAAACCCATCAGCATCAAGGAAATCAAGGGACGCATCAAGTCGAACGAGTACACCACCATCCACGAGTTTCGCGGCGACTTTGAACTCATGTTTGCCAATGCCCGCCGGTACAATGAGGAAGGTTCCTTTGTCTGGGACGACGTGGCCGCGCTCGAGGCCATCCTCAAGGCCGAGCTCGATCGTCTCGCGCCCGGCGGAAACCCGGATCTCTCCGTGGTCGCCCGCGAGGACGAGCCCGAGGGATCCAGTGACGATGATAATGCCTCTGAGCAAGACACGCTCATGGAGGAGGAAGACGACGACGCCGAGGAGAGTGATTGATTATCATTGTGGGACAAGGCTGGCATTGCATGTGTATATATATATTTACAGCTCCATGTGGAATGACCGCTCTTTTCTTCAAATTCATATAAATATAGACACATGAGATTACCATATGTATTTGTGTACAACGTGGAATCATCGAGTCGCATGAATCTCACGACCACTTTCGAGAGCACAAGTGCAGTCTCACTATCCTGATTTCAACAACACGACAGTAGAATGATTTCCCAATGAAGTTTGTTGCACATCTTTCCTAATTAATTTTGCACGGAAAAGTTCATCTTGAGCGGTGGCGTACGGAAGAAAACTTCGATAAATAGTGCATCACAGATAACCATCGGTATACCATGGTAGAGTACCGATGCTTATCTGGTAATGGTCAGCAAAGGTTATTCAGTATGTAGCACCAGATATCGATGTAGCACAATGGTAATGATTCATACTTGAGCAAATGACCTCATGACTCGAGTGAAAATTTGAGATGACACTACGACACTAATACCTGTGGTCAGACATGCACTACAAGTCAATGGAAGTGTCATGCACAACTAAGCAGTCTCGATGAGTGCCATCCACAGCCAGCCAGAGGTGGAGCCAGTCATGCGACAAGACACGACGGTGCCGGCAGGGACGTTTGTAAAGACGCCGGAGAGGTACGGCGAGTCGTTGCCGCGACCGTTGGCCGTGCTCAAGACTGGCGTCGAGTTGTGCAGCAATTCCACAATATTCTTGCCGTCGACCGTCTCCGGTCCAAACAACAACTGCTTATGTTCTCGGTCGGCGACGGTTCGAGCACAGGTATGTTGTACCTTCCACGCATGCTTCGTGGTCCTGACTGACGTGATGGCAGGTCTTCGGTTGCTTGCGTCGTAAAAGTGAGGCGTGGAACGACGACATGCAACGTCAGCGTTGAGCCCGTTTTCGTATTTTTCGTAGCCGGTATTGAAGCAAAAAGTGCCGGGAGGACAAGAACCGACAAGGTTGTCGTGCTAGACAAGTCAATACTACTAGTTCTGCCAGATCGAGGGAGTCGAAGGAATGCATACCAAACGAGAACCACCGTTTTCAGCACAAATTGAGACGAACGACTTGATGTCGTCACACGTCGACCTGAGCAAATGAGAGTTTCTAGGACAGACATGGGCAGAGAAGTATCCCATGGGATGAAGGACCGGATCAGTTTCAGTATCTTCCTGCAACGGTATAGCGGTGCCCAGGACTGAGACTGCCAGGAGTAACGTCATGTATGTGTTTGCAATCATCGTGTCAAGCTGGTAATTACCGAAAGCTGTGATGTACTTGACTCGAGGATGGATTGACTGAGCTTATATGCGCAATGCCGTAGATTGGAGACCGAAATAACCTTTGAAATTGCTGATGAAATCTCGACAACATTCTGAAACGATCAAACTTGTGTACCACCAGTTTCCATATCATTCTGTTGAGTGCATGCTGCAACAAATTGCTCGAGAGTGGAGAGAGATAATCCGAGATCTTAGCCATACACACACTTCATAGGGCATCAATGAATCTCTTTGAATTGTCTGTGGCGAGCTAGAATACCTTCACATGTGGTTGAAACATGTATTTGTGGATTGAAGTAGCTGACCACGTTCCCGACTCGAAACCACCAATGCACAACATGACGCACGAGGTCTAGTTGATAGGACTGATTCGTCTGAATACCACAAGCTTCTCCTTTTTTGGTGAATGACCATGGCCACGAAGCAATTCAGGGGCAAGCTTGTGCAGCACAGTGATACTAATCCTTATGCCTGCAGAACCACTAGAAACAGCGAGGCGTTGCACATCGTTCTGCACGAGGTCTTACAGGCCATTGTCATCCTTGCTGATGTGCCTCGCACCAGAGAGCTCATGTGTGCACGATTGGGTAATTAGCGAATTAATATGTGTATAGATGTAGTAAAATGCACCACAAGAACTACGAGAGATAAGCTTGCCTCAGAATCAAGGGAGGGATACCAATGGAGCCACAAGTATCTGTTGAGGTTCTTCTCGTCTTACGCGGCGAAAGC
Source organism: Taphrina flavorubra JCM 22207 (assembly GCA_000836175.1). NCBI lineage: Eukaryota > Fungi > Ascomycota > Taphrinomycetes > Taphrinales > Taphrinaceae > Taphrina > Taphrina flavorubra. The sequence continues at coordinate 42,314 of DF819280.1, read as the reverse complement.
ACTACGCTGGTGCTTTGGAGAACCAGATCCATCCTGAAACACGACCGCGCATTCGACACTGAACTAGAGTACCGGCAGCAACTTCAGGAAAGATTGTTTGCAAATAGGCATAGTTTTTGCCAGACAAACTTGACGACTGGATCTTCCCGTCGTGTAATAATTCCATGATGTTTCCGCTGTTCTCGACCGCGGCACCCCAAAGCAATTCCTTGTGATTGATTGCATTGCCCTTGGTCCTAGCGCAAGTATGTTGGACATTGATCTGCTTTCTGTCGAGTCTCACACCTGTTAAAGTTGATTGTCCCTTTGCCGCGTCATGAAAGTGGGCGACTGAAGGTACACAATATGAATCATCTTCCTCGAACTTGTCGAAGCAAAAGGTACCACGAGGACATGTTGCGCGTATATTGGCATACTTACATATCGTCAGACTTGTATCCTCAATTAGCCTTTGAATAAGCTGACCTTTTCAGAATTTATTGGATTGGCACAGTACGACACAAACTCTTTAATGCTGACGCAACGAGCCGCTTCGAATTGAGACTTATCTCGTGGACATACACGCGAGGTGAAGAATCCTCTTCTGGCTAAAGAACGGTGTACAGCTGCTGTTTCAGCATTGTCGAAATAGATGACGACGCATAGCAAAAGTCCAATGTGCATTTTGACCACTGTCAGAGGCTCTGATAGACACGAACGAGAACCAGGTAGATAGAACTTCCGAATTTGTCTGCCGCTTTACCAGGATCGGAGTTGTATATCGAGTGTTGTATTCGATGCACGGAAGTATAACGTCGTGTATATAGCTCTTTTATATGCTGTCAAGGTCGAACAGAGATCTGCATATCAGGCATGACAAATGACAAAATTGTCTCGTGGTTTATCGTGTCTCCTGGTGTGCACTTCAGACGATTCCGCTCAACATGATCACAGCGACCTTCGGGCATTGAACTGCTTTCACAGCGCTGCACTCAAAGCATTTTTACCTTGACAAGTCTCCATAGCTAGATGAATCAGGAAGCAAGCTGCCCAAGTTTGTACATCTAGTTGATCAGGTGCTGTCTCTTCTGACCGAATGACCATTGTTTCGTTATTCGACGTGTGTTCGACGTGAGCCAGCAGCATTTCTGATGTGCCTGATGCAATGAGATATTGCATCAGGAAACTTGCGGAAGAGAATGCTGTCACTCTCGTTGTCAAGACGTTGCGCGTGATGTGTCGGAGCCCGTCTGATCAATCTCGATAGTGATCAACGCACGCACTGAACAACAAGCTCGAGACAGAGAAGAGACTGATCTTGGCTGTTCAACCACAGCGTGTATTGCTATGACTGCTGATAAGATCAGGTGCCGGTAACTCATCTAGCCTCGTTCCGAGGGGAAGATGAAGCAGCTGCAGACGCTGTCCCAGACCGCAAGATATTGCTATAAGCAGAGCCTTGACTAAGCATTTCATCTTGTACTTCGATTGTTAGCGCCCATAGACCCTATCGAAGCACATGTCTTGCTCATACGTCGATCGAGTATGACTCCTATAGCTATACTTAAGCTGGCAAGGACTGAATGGCGCAGGCAGCCAAGGAGCGGGTCGATTGATGCAATCCGGCTCGACATATTTGTCCAGATCACTGCAGCACACCACATCTTGAACTGCAGCTGCCACAGCTACAGCTCAGTCTCAACCACCGCGAGCGAACCCTCACTCATACAATCGCAGCACGACGTAGACAAGTTGGATTTAGGATGTAGATGTGGAATGTCAATAGTGCACCATAGCTATTTTGCCGACACTACAAGTTCTGCCGATAACTTGTTGAGTGTGATTGGTCTGCATGGATGAAATCCGCAGGTGAGGTGCACGTACGTGGCAGCAAATATTGAAAGCTCGTGATTTGTGCTGGGTTTCTTTGTGGCGCTTGCGATACAGGCGCGACTTCGGGAGGCTTGAGTTGACTGCAGATTGTCCCGCAATCTACAATCTTGAATTCTTGGCAATGGGCAGCCATCTGACCACCAGACAGCTTCATCCCGCGCGTACGGCAGTCAGCCATTCTACCTACGATGGCACTCTTTGGCGAAGACCACGGCAGCTCCTCGCGATGACTCGGGAGGTGGTGAGCCGCCGGCATCTGCATCGCAACATAACCTGCCGTGTGTAGTTCCCAATAGGAAGACTGCGATCCTGAAGAGATGGCTGCTCATGCCGTGTCAGCCCTGCTCGCCATATGCACAGGAATGCCAATCGAGCCGGTCAGATAGTACCCTGGTCAATTTACTGGTGAGTCGTAGAGACGACTGCGGGATTGCGCACCCTGGAAATCTTTCCGCACGCACACGTCCCGGTCTTGCTCATTCTTTAGGCAGGCAGCAGCTGGCACTGATAATTGATCGGCACGACAACCATACACACTGGTACGTAACAGGAAAAGTCTGATACTACTCGACATGTCACGTCAACTACAAACAACGTCCGCCACTGGCCATGTCGATCGACAGGTAGCAGAGACGTGAAGTTATGGATTGCACAACGCGTCTGCAGCTGATCGATGTGTCAACAATGGAGAATTTTGACAGGCGCGGGTACGGGAACGCCATAAAAGTCTGGGCTTGACAGCTGCCGTGCAGCCAGCGAAAGTGAGCGAGCTGCCGAACTACTTATGTAGCGAGCGCGAAAGCGCCAATCTGGAGAAGAGAGAACGCCATTCTCAGCTGTCAATTTGGCAGGAAAGGTCTCATGTTTATGCTGGTGCTCCGAATCTATAAAGTCTGGGGAGACGGCTGCACTACTGATGACCACTCAGACTCAGTGAAAAGCCTGCCACAGCTTGTGCTGTTGCTGCTGCTGTGCAAGCTCTCCAGCAATCAGTGTCTGATTGCCTTTGCTGCTGGGACTGTCTTTCGCAGCGCGCAATCACAACAATTCCGGCTCAGCTGATCAGTCAGACGTGTACACAACCCTTGGGAGAGAATATCAGCAGCTTCTTCCGAAAGTACAGCTCTCGCGAATTCGTAGACACCTCAAATGACAAACTTGCTCTGGTCAAAGGATGAGGTCGCGCTGCATACAGTGGAAGTTCCTGACAGTCCGACGATCGAAGCTGATAGACAACTTCCACAAGGACCAGTCTCGAAAGGTCGATTTTGGCTGATCTTTGTGACGCTCAGTCTGGTATTGTGCATCAAGTGAGACGTCCTGTGGGAAGATTTATTCGCAAGGATTGCTGACCAAGCTAGTGGTATCGATGCCAATGTCCTCGGCGACATTGCTCCTCGAATCTCGGTGGCGCTCAAGACGGCACACGTCTCTTGGTTAGCTTCGATATCGCTTGTCGTGGCCTCTTGCCTCATATTACCTATGGGAGTCCTATACAAGGCAATCGAACCGAAATTCCTGCTCCTTGGATCTCTCATGATCTTTGCCGCAGGAGAAGCAATTGCTGGATCAGCACAGTCCTACAACGTACTTGTTATTGGCAGAATTCTTGCCGGCATTGCTCTGGGCAGTACGCCAGTAGCAGCTTTCCTGCTTGTTGGCGTGATCTGCAAGGACACCAGAGAACGAGCGATATTCCTGTCACTCGTCACTGCTCTGTATGGAGTGATGATCAAGGCTGGACCCTTAATCGCCGGCGCGTTTCTGAAACGTTCACAGGATAATTGGCGATGGTGCTTCTATGTTGAGTTACCCGTCATCTTTGTCACGGTGGTGTCACTCATTGTTGGTTTTCCGCGGTTCAAGACAGTGATGCAGGAATCTGACTCCTCTGAGAAAGTACAGCAAATTGGCTGGCAGACTGCCACAAGTGCACTTCTACAAGTCGGCTTTGTCCTTTGCTTGCTCTTACCTTGCCTGCTGGGCGGATCAACTTTAGGCTGGAAATCACCACTGTTGGTAGTATGTTACACGATGATCCTGCCATTCTTTGTGTCATTTCTGGTATGGGAACACAGGATTCCGGAGCATGCTAGACTGCTGCCTTTGTCTGCTCTCAAGACTGACAGACGGCTGTGTTGTATCAGTGTCATAACATTCTGCGCAATACTGGTCACATTCGCGTCAACTTATTTCATTCCGATCGTAAGTTTACTTGCTCATGATGAGTTAACATGGTAACTAACTATATCAGTATTTCCAAATTGTGCACAACTCAAGTCCCATTCGAGCTGCTGTACAATTATTGCCCTTTGCGGCTTGTGGCACTTTTTCTTGTGTCTTGGTCGGGAAAATCGTGGAGAAGACTGGAAGCTACTATTATTGCTGCATCATCGGCAGTCTGATACAGATTCTTGGTGCAGGTCTGTTCATGTCTGTCAACGAGAAGACTCCATTAGCCGTGGTCTATGCATATGGTTCAATAACTGGATTCGGCTTTGGCAGTCTAACGGCTATTGGTAACACGATTGCTCTACACAATGTAGCACCAATCAACTTTGCGCGCGCCGTGGCATGGATCAATTTCGTTCTGATACTGTCTGCTAGCATCGGTATTGGTACACAAGGAGCAATGTTCGAAGCACAATTGAAACAAGCAACCACGGAGATCGCGAAGGTAGTCCCAAATCTCGACTTGTCCAAAGTGAGCTTCAGCGATTTCCTCGTCTACCTGCACACAGCAAAAGCGAGTGATCCGATCGTGCAAATTGGACGAGCGCACACGGTCAGAGCACAACAATATGGTACTGCAATGTACTTGGCTTGTGGCGTCTTCAGTCTTATTGCCAGTATCTTTCTGCCAAATAAGAGACTCTGAGAGTCTAACAAAATTTCTTCATTTTTTATATATATTATGATATGCGCTAGATCTCACCACAAGATTAGCTTTACTTTTTACTTTTTCGAGGCTCTTGTACTTGTTGGAAATCTTGTCTCAACTCGAAGCACGATGTTGAAACACAGTGATTGAATGTTGTAAGGACTTTATGACGAGACTAGAGAATTCAATGTTTGCGACGCTGGACAAATAGTATGCTGCAATCGCTTGAAACACTTTTCATATGTGGCTGTATTTGGGATCATTGCATGAGCTGGCATTTGTTTGTCGCCACGGCCTGGCTCAATATAGCTGCAAAACTGCATTGAGACATAAATGAGGTTGCGCCCGGCAGCTAACAGCACGCAGCTCGAAAAAGACTCGAAATCGAAGATTTCGTTTCGTATCTGTATCGATGCTTAGCAAATCTTACTCGGTAGGCCAAAAAATATTTGGCTCGATGCTGGGGTCGATATACACATCGCAAGGTCGTCTCAACATGAGCTGAAACCTGTCGGGACAACCTCTCTGTGTCCACTGCGGATAAGTGTTTGAACAACAAACTGATCTAAACAGCAAACAGACGAATAGCCCCCCAAGGTCACGCGAAAAAGTGCCAAGTACGTCGAGCTTCACATTTGGTCACGCAGAAAGGTAGCATTTGCGCTACGTGTACGCACGGACGTCGTGGTCTATGCACAACTTCGACGTCAAAAACGCAGCAAAATTGGCCGTCAAATTGGCGGCTAGCGGTTAGTATTTCGCGTGAGTATGTCTCGCGAAGATGTGGAATATGTGTATAACCAAAGAAGTAAAGTCAACACAGACCTCGTTCATCGGGGGGCAATATGACCTCTGGCTCCACGCCAGCGAGTCTGTCCGAAAAAGGCCCAAGTGGATTGGAAGCGTGAAAAGACTGAAACAGTCAAGAAATTTACAATCATAGGATTCGACAGAATCTGTGATGGCCTCTTCTGGTTTCAGAATTTGAAAGCGGCAAGTCGGATAAGAGTCCGAGGTCGATCTACGTGCTGAGCAGCAAATTTCAGGAACAACCCGCTTCTGGCTCATATGTCGTTCATTTCGAGTGAGTGTCGATTGATCCTGAGATTGATTGATTGATGAACGTTAACTGATAGACATAGTTTGCAACACGTGGAATATGTAAGATCAATCATGTTGATCACATCTGATCATTTACACGTGATCCTGTGATCACATTTACAAGCTTGCTCCTACTATATCCAATTATAGTCTGTTGTCATTAGACTAGACATCGCCAAGCGGGTGGACCGACAAATGGCATTATCCCCGACAAGAATTGTTTTTGCAAAGTAACAGGAATACATGTAGAATGATCAGTATAATTCAGTTGACGTGTTGATAACTTGCACTTTACTATGCCGATCCTGTTTGTGTATATGATGCAAATCAATCCGCGTCAACAAAACTTTTTATGGACGGTCATTCATATCGACCGACCAAACTATAGCTGATGTGTCTGAAGTACGACTGACAGCACAGCGGGATCATATCGCAACACGACAAGCAGGTGTTTCATATTGAACACCTTACGTTTCATGTTTTTACAGCATAAGCAGATCTGTTGTGCGAGATATAAAGTCTGCTGTACCCAGAATGTTCAGTTCGACAAAGACATCTTCTTGGAATCATTATACACGAACAAAATCATGGTACGCTCTCTCTCATGACGACTGATGACCGACTCCATGACTGAAAAACACAGCACTTTATGAGATCAAGTTTTTTCGCACTGGCTCTGCAGCTGACTGATAAGCTGGCCAGATCTTCTCCTGTTGAGCTACAGAAGTCTGTCAAGTCCTCATTGATTGAATCGGCCGACTCTTCCGAGGTCGACGGTGTCGTTGAATTGACTTCTGACAGAGTCGCCGTCATCACCTGGCATATTGATTGCCCTAGACAGAAGAACATCTTTGAAAGTTTCGGGATCATGGCCAGTTTTGATGGACAAACGAAACAAATCAGCTGGCGCGCTACGTTCGACAGTATCACGAGACTTAGTCGACCAGCAACCACAGGAACAAATCCGTACACAAGCACTATTTGGTATGGTGGTACGCTATGTAAAGACTTGAATCCTTCGACTTCGTGCAGCTACACGTTTGATGGGCCAGCTGTAGTGAATTACCGCGCAACAAGACAGGGGGTTGTTATATCGGGTCGAGTAGACGTTGGTCAGGGAATACCGAGAGCCACAGAACGTTGTTATAACGGAAAGGCCTGTGGCGGCGGAACGGGTCCTGTCCTATGTGAAGTCGTTGAGACCCGGATCTTGGGCCGGCCATAGCGAGAGCTATTGAAAAGGAAATTTGAATGAGGGACGTTCTATACGACATTATTCAGACAGCGAAGTGATTGCTGCAATATGTGTGTTGAATGAAACGAAAAAATCCTGTTCAGGCTCAAACGGTGAAACTTTTCCACTCGTGCTTCGTTACGTTGTGCTGTTGCGGACTTTGACTCGACCCGAGCTCCAATATGCATCTGGCACCTCTTCTAACAACAATGTGCTGCTGAGTCTGTTCCTAAGAAGCAGTTACATGTATCCCCGGGCCTTGCACAGCTGCAGGTGATCATAGCTCTGCTGCGACCACATGCGAGAATCGTTCAACGAGCATCACAGTTTGATCTTCCTCAATTACTCACTCAAGTATTCATACCTTGGTCTTTCACTCGTTCGTATCATCACCATAACAATATTCACGTTCGTAAAATTACCTTTTGCTTCATGCTCGAATGCCCACATGCATGTGATCTTAATTTCTTCTATTGTGATGCCATGTTTCTGTGATCATCGAAACCAGAGGAACTTCGTGCGGAATTCAAGATAGTTTCAACAGAAGATGGCTTGAAGACCCGCGATGTAGGTCACAATTTGTGTGCCACACGATCTGCGGATGTACATGGTGGATCACTACACTGGATTTTGTGATGGAAGATTCATCATTGGTGACATGTGTGTCAACACAATCAAATGGTCACTCATTCGGGTCTAAATCTCACCGAAAATGTAAGCAAACAGAAAAGAGGGTTGCTTATTCATCATATCGGAAAGTATCGCAAAGTAATCTCCGGTCGCAGATAGTGATCTGAGACGCGTTGAATTCAACTTGCAGAGTGATAACGTCTCTCGTGCGGGTTGTGCGGGCTCGGAGATCTACACGATTTCACTAATATGTGACGGAACAGAGGCACCCGATACACGGTACAGAAACCTTGTTGGACCATAAGATCGACCGATAGCAGTGCCGACAACAAGAAAACATGAGCCCGGTCGGATTGGTAAATGGCGGTTGTTCTGCATATTCACTTTAGCTACTGAAGATTTATGCCGATCATGTCTGTACATATGATGCAAATCGATTCTCATCAGAAACGCTTCTGATGAAAGATCATTGATCTCCGCCAACCAGACTAATGCTGACGTGTCTAAAGTACTGACAGCACAGCGGGTATGAATCGCAACAAGACAAGCGGGTGTTTCATGTTGAACGTCTTGCATTTTTTTTTGCACATCTGGATGTTCATTGCAGGTCGCAATTTCGAGAATTTGTGGTAGTGTGCTTGATACCTATCAGTGTCATGCCTATATAAGATGGCTGTGATGACCCCTTCAGACATTCGCCAAAGCTTTATAGCAATACAATAGTGGTTCACGGACAAGGCTACAAGATGTTCACACGAGTACAGACAGCATCTTTGTAGTTAACCATAGCTGACGTGACGGTAGATGGCAACACTTCTTCTGTCTCTCTTGGCGTGTAGCGCTCTGAACGTTCTGGCAGCTCCCACTGCTGAGCTTGAAGAAATCTTAAGTTTTGATGATCCAAACGCTGCAGCTGACCATACGTCATCACTCTCAGGCCGACAGAGCTTGCGTACCGGACACGCAAGGATCCGCTGGGATTTCCGGTGTCCAAAGGTACGACAGAATTATGTGGTCTTCGATGTCACAGCACAGGCTATCACTCCAGTGTCTCTACAGTGGTCGCCAGCATATCTCAACTGGACGCCAAGCAGAAGAATCGGCAATCAGATTACAGCCATTTATCAGCCCGTAAGCAATTGTTATCAAGTAGAAAATCTGCACTGTCGATTGAGATTCCGTGGACAAGTCGCGGGTGACATATTGCCTGGCGCTGTGCGCATCTCGGTCACCAACGACAACAGAATCGGTCACATCGAAGGGTCGATCATAGAGGAATGCAACGTGAACAGTCAAGGATGTAGTGATTCCGGTGTCTTGGCATTATCCTGCAACGTCGCAAAAGTGCATGTGGAATGATGAGAGTTTTATCCCCCCAGTTGCGTAACAAGAATGTTGGACAAGATGTAGTTTTTAAAGGCACAAGTCAAAACATGACATTCGCTCGATTATGAAAGAAGTGTATGCGCACATGATATGCAGGTTTGTGACAATACTACACCTTGTGATCCAATTTGCAATCTCAGTTGTCTTGAAGAAGTCCGTTGCAGTATGCCCACGGACGTCGTGATTGCAGCCGGTATACAATGCAACTCTACCACGAGGTGTTATCGTTGCACTTAAGCTTTGATGTCCCTCAGTCAATCTGCTCATCAATTATCGCTTACAATGCAAATTCTACGGATGTTTCACTCATCCTATCAGAGGACTTAGCCATGCTAATTTGATCAACTCCACTGGGACTATACACATGTGTCAATCAGAACTGTTATGATGTGTGGTAGGGTATTTCATCAGTGGCCATGACTTGGTCTTGCATTTTACGGAATCGAAGCATAGATCCATGTGAGAATGATGATGACTGAATACGAACACCTAGTAGCTTCTGCAACATTGAAAAGATAGCTCAGCTTGCCGAAGTGTAATATATTTAGATTTCATTTCGTTCTGAACAACAACCTGCAGGCATGACCACATCCATGCGTCTCCGACTCCCAGGTTCGTAGGTTGGACTAGGTATAGATCGCGAAGATTTAGCGACCCCCTCATTCTTCCTTCATACACATCCACAATTTCTTACACGTGACACAAGCTCGAGATCTCGCTAGCGCTCGCTCGTTCGCTCGCCCAGTATCTTCCCTGACTCTCATTTGAATCTAGACATAGATATAAAGTCCTCAAGAATTCGAGGCAGATCATACATTCACCCGACTCGTTACAATGCCCACATATTGCTTGCACGATATGGAATTAGACAGTGACATTCGTCGCCCGTCTTTCTCTCCCTTCTCGCTCTTGTTAAGTACTCAAGAGCATGACGACGCGGTAGCACAAAGGTCACCAGATATTTCGAACCATGTGCACTATTCACCAAAGGTGGACTCTTGCAAAGTGTTGGGTGGCTACGAGTCCATCTCCCCATTGAATCAAACATCTGGCGGTCGACCAGCCACTGCAAGGTCAATCGAAGAGTTTGATAAACTACACTTGAACGGACAGTCTTTAGGATTCGCCCAGAGTCGCTATTCACGATAAGCAAAGCCCAAAGTCCCCAAGTCACGCCGACCAAAGACGTCAAATCTACAAAGACCTCATTCATCGGCGGTGACGTGACCTCTGACTCCACGCCAGCGATTTTGTCTGGTCAAGCTCAGACGGAGTGGAAGCGCGAAGAAACTGAAACAGTCAAGAAATCTACATCAATAGGTTTCAACAGAATTTGTGACAGCCTCTTATGGTTTCAGGCTTCGGAAGCGGCAAGCTGGTAAGGGTCCCAGGTCGATCGGCACGTTGTGCTGAGCTGCAATTTTCAGGAAAACCCCGCTTCTGGCTCATATGTTTCGAGTGAGTGTCGATTGATCCTGAAATCGATTCATGAACTGATAGACATAGCTTGAAATACGTAGAATATGATATGAAGAAGGATCGATTCAAAAGAGTTTCATTTGGTCCAGAAGAATTCTAAAGAATGTACAGAAATGGGTTACACCGGCTCAGAAGGGAAGACACTATGCTGGTGGCCGGACGGCACATGAGAAAAGTGTCCAGTATGGCAGTAGTAACTTCGTTGCTGGCACCATCGTTCAGTTATAGTCTGGTTTCATCAAACTGAACGTCTTCGAGCCATCGGATCAACGAATGGCATCATCCCTGACAAGATTCAATTGTCCAACAAAGAACACATTCTCCAGCTTTCCACTACAGAGTTAAGCGGTCAGATTCTACCAGCTTCTGCGGCAGATCGGGCATCTCCGGACAGGTCAGCTGCAGCATTTCAGATTCGTGCCTAGATTGTGTCAGGCCATTGTATCTTGTGCCGAGGTGAAAGCTTCTCGAGGCACCAAGTTTCTGTGAATCTGCTTACATTGAAGTAGTAGCTGGATAAACTCTTAGGCAATGTCGAGGCTGATGTACCAGCACGTACAAGCACACAGACCTCGAGGTCACCACTTGTTTCAACTACTGGTACATTCATATCAGCTTTGATTACTGGCGGCGCAGAGAGATTCAGGGATTTTTTTTATATTGCAGCATGCTACCCTTTGGCCTGGACTCACAGAACTGTAAACAATCAAGGTACAGCAATCTGCCGACCAGTCGAAACAACCACGTTGAGGATCTATGCTGCTCATTGCAGTTTTGGAGCCAAGTTTCAGGCAAGATGTCACCTGGTCGTATGAGCGTAGTCATCATCAAAAGCGTCGTGGCCACATTGTAGGGTCGGTAATCGAGACTTGCAACACAAATGGCTAGGTTTGTCGAATTACAGTGTCATTGTGAAGTTGTTACAAAGTGACAGGAAGCCATGCAGGATGATTGATTTTGTCTGGACGAAGCATTGATAAATAACTTGTCAGTACTCTACAAGATCAAAGTACTGACAATATCAGTAAAATGCCATCATCATATATCAATCAGCGCGTGCCAAGTTTGTGCTTAAGACGTTGAACGGCAAGCACTGATAGACTGCTCGATACGGTTTTACTATGACTTATCGTCTCACTTGCAATCTTGTACGGAACACGGGTGGTGTCTCTCTAGAATCCGCAGCTCCTTTTCTTAATTTGCTCATCTACATCATTGGGTCATTCTTGGACTGGAAGCAGCCAATGGTCCGGTGGTTGCGCATGAGTGTCGACGATACAAATGAGAAGAGTAAGAGCTTTTATGTAATTATCAGAAGATCGCGAGGACGATCGTGCTATCAGCAATCCAGACTCAGGTCATACTGGATTGCGCTCAGCAACCAGATGTAAGCAATGAACAAGACGGCCTTGTGCATCATATCGGACACTAATCGCAAAGTAGTCTGCGGTCGCAGACAGTGATCTAAGACGCTTGGGTTATCAACTCTGCAGAATGGTACCTAACGTCTCTCGTGCGGGCTGCGCGGGTCGTTGTGCGGGTTCGGAGATCTACAAAATATTCTGTACACCGCATGTGAATAATCTATTTTTCTGTGAAATTGGCTAGGAGCTGAGCGCGAGATTATAAATTGTCCCGCTTGCCCAGATTTTCGCAACAAACCGGAAAGCGTTCTTGAAATTACTTGACACGAACGACATCATGGTATGACTGTCACGTAATCAGCAAGCCTTATTTTTAAGCAGCTTAGCACTTTGCGACTTCAATCTTCTGGACACTCGCACTACAATTGAGCGGCCATGTGGCTCTTATCTCGGCCGTGGAGCAACAAGTATCAGCAAAGTCGGCATCAAACATCGAGGCTCAATCAGTTGAGGCCAGTAAAGTGGCGGGTGAGTATCCAACACAGGCCAGTGCAGTAATTACCTGGCACATCGACTGTACCAAACAGAAGAACATCTTCTCAAGCTTCGGACTCATGTCTGAGTGGCTCAGACAAACGAACCAGATACAATGGAGTGGCACGACCAATGCAGTACAAAGACTCAACAAGCCACCTACTACAGGCAGATTTAATTATGAAAGCGTGTTGTGGTACGGTGCAACGCAATGCCAGCAGGTGGACCGTTTCACCTGGTGCGCCTACTCCTTTGATGGACCAGCTATCGCCCATGTCGGGACAACCAGAGATGGCATTCCAATTTCGAACCGAGTCGATGTCGGGCCTGGAGTAGCAAGAGCAAGTGAACGTTGCTCTCCACAAGCAAACTGTAGAGGTGGAACAGCCTATCCATGTCGGGTGGTCAGCACCCGAATTCTTGGCCGAGATTGATTCCTTCAGTTCAAGAAGGTTTGCATTACACAAGACGTTTTTTTAGTGAATGCGAATCATCGGAAACTCAAAGACACGAGAACTTTGGTCAACTAGATTTGCGCGCCGTCCCCACAGAATTACAGTAGCGATATCAATGCATTCAGCTGATTGCTCATACAAAGGCACGGACAGACTTGGAAATACAGATGTCTGGTCCGTGAGAATTCAAACTTGTGCTCTGACGTAGTGCCGCATATGTTCTCATCCGTTGGATTTATGAATTGAAGGTGTGCTTCCACAATTGGCTGACTGACTCTCATGGTTGTTGATTGCAGTCATAATGCCAAAAAAAGTAGGTACGCGGGTGTGATGCCTGCCGGACTGCTGACTCCTTGTCCCTCCGTGATTTACCACAGAGGATTGTCATGGTATGTTTCAAATAAATGGTAGAGAAAACGCTGCCTAAGCTGCGGGTAAGTAATGCGTTTTCGTGAAAGTCCAACCCATTGTCGATCTCTGTGTACCAATCGCTGTTGAGCGTGCTTATACTGTTGTGGTATCATATGTCTCAATATGAACGTACAGGGCGTCTGAACAAGCTCACTCTACGCATCACGCTCCGGAACTATTTAATCCGCTGTTAGCCTCAACTACGAGCAGCAGACCAGCATTCCGAACAACGACAATGGTATGTTTACGTTGTGTGCGTATCAAGAAATCGTTTGCTGAGAAGCCTTAGATTGGTAAGGCTGCTCTACTTCTTCTGGCTTGCGTCAATACTACAGTGCTGGGAGCACCTGCTGCTGAGACAAAACAGTCGCATGAGATTACAGCCAGAGCTAATGGAGGTGGATGGGATCCACGCAACGGCAATGCAAAGATTCGCTGGCTCTTCAAGTGTCCTAGAAGTCAACAGGTGACGGCAGTCTTTGATGTCACTGCGGATGTGCAGAATGGAAACTATGTGGTCTGTGTTGATATGATGTGTAACGGTGATCGTATTGAATATCTACTATTGTAGGAAGGAGAGATAATATAAATACAACTGAATGTCGAGAGACACCTCAACTAGCACGTGAGTGATCATGGTCAGTGATCAACGATGATCACTGATCAACACTCCCCCTGATCACGAACCAACTTGACCTTTCATGCCGAGCAGAGACACGATTCGCGAGTAAGCCGGAAACTCCAAAGCTTTGGTCAATATATCGGCTTGTTGCAGTTTGCTTTCGATGTATTTGACAGACAGAATTTTCCGTGAGACCAGTTCTCGAACGAAACTATAGGAGACGTCGATGTGCCTCAGCTTTTCCGATCTGCATCTTTCGTTGATCAACGAAGAGATACAAGCTTGATTATCGCACCAGGTCGGAATTGGGCCAGGGACTAGAGTATTGGGCGGCGAGCACAGGCGCAAGAGGTTTGCTATCCAGATTGCATTCTTGGCAGCTCGTGCATAGGCCACATATTCGGCTTCTAGGGTTGATGTTGCCACTGATTTTTGCTTTGACGATTGCCAAAGTACTAAGTTACCGAAGACCTTAATGATGCAGCCAGACTGAGATCTACAGGTTGTTCGGTCTCCAGCAAAGTCAGCGTCTGAGAACATCTCAATGGCCGGCGAATCTGGTTTGTTTTCAAATGCGAGGTGAAGAGATGCACTGTGTTTGAGATATCGCAGCAGGCGAATGAAGCCCTGCCAGTGCCATGTAGTAGGATGAGCAGAAAACTGTGCCAAGCGACTTGTAGTGTAGGCTATATCTGGGCGAGAGGCGACGGACAGGTACATGACTTCGCCTATGGCTTCTAGGAATTTAGTTCAATCGAAACTGGTGTGATTATCGGCGGGAAGGGACCACTTCGCCATGAGCCAGGATGCCATCGGCGTTGGGCTCGGCTTTAACAGGTTTTCGGGGTCATACTTTGTCAGCATACGTGCAATGTATCCTTCTTGTGACAACTTCAACGATCCGTCGGCATTACCAGTCACAGATACTCCCAACAGTGTTGAGACTTTGTTTGGCTCAACATAGCCCCTGTCATCGACTTGTAATTCTGCGGCAATCAAGTTGAAGAATTGGTCAGTTCCAATCCGCGTACCGCAGAGCACAAAGTCGTCGACATATACTATCAGGATGACTAGCTTTTGCTCAAACTTGATAGTGAAGACGCATTCGTCACTCTCTGTAGGATCGAAGCCAAGTTTGAGAGCAATGCTGCAGACATGTTTCCAGAATAGAAGAGGGGACTGCTTTAAGCCCCACAAAGCTTTGATCAGCAGACAAACGTCCGAATCTGATCCCTTGTGGTATCCATCAGGCTGCCGAGTGTAGACCTTACCTTCCATGTGAGCAACTAGGAAAGCTGCAACTGCATCTCCTTGTCGCATAGCAAGGCTATAGCGGACGCATATTGCCTGGACAACTCGCATTGAGGTGGCCTTGCAGACTGGGGAGAATGTCTCCTGATAGTCTCGACCTTCTCGTTGTTCGAACCCTCGAACAACCCAACGAGCTTTCATGGCGATTACCTTCCCTGTCTCGGAATCCCGTTTGACAGAATAGACCCAAGTGCCGGAGATTGGTGCAACGTTGTCAGGGCAGGGTACTACAGAAAATGTACCTCGTTGCTGCAGAACAGTCCAATGTTCGTCCATAGCTTTGATCCACCAATTTTTGTGTTTGTTCTTCATGCAATTCCTATAGCCTTTTGGAATTTCGTCATCGGAGATGAAGTCAGGAAAGCTATTTTCCTCACTTCGAGCAATCGAGCACTCTAAGTCAAGAGAAGCGTCATCAGTGGTGTGGAAGTCGCAGATTTCTGTGAACGCAGCCTCGATGACTTTGTCAGAGAACAAGTCTGCAAGATAACCGTAGTTTTCTTCCTCGACACGACCACCTCGGTCTCTTTTGATCATGCCATGGAGATTACCTCCTTTACTTCTAGTGCGAGCCGGGCTGGCAACTGGGATCAATGACGGCCTTGTAGGTGTTGCGGAAGTGGACGAAGGAGTGCCGTAGATTTCTGGGGAGGTTGCGGAAGGATTGTCCGATGGTGTGTTGGAGCGGGACGAAGCTGAAGAAGGTTGTTCTTGATCAGCGGACATATCGGTATTCGATTCATCATCCGATTCGTTCGAAGGATTGAGTAGATCAACCAGAGAGAAAATGTCCTGTGACTTTTCAGAAAGTGCATTATGGAGTTTTAACCCAGGGAATTCATGGTCATAAAACGTTACGTTGCGAGATACGAAGTGCTTATGGCCGGAGAGATCATAGAGTTGATAGCCTTTGGTTTCCGCACAGTATCCTACCATAAGACATTCAGTCGCTCGTTCGGAGAATTTACTGGCATGATGGAGTTTGGCAATTGCTCGACACCCGAAAGGGTGTAATCCGTCAAGAGAAATTTTCCTCTTGTTCAAGACCTCCCAAGGAATGAGTTTTCGTGAGTTGTATGACCGATTGATAGTCCAAACAGCAGTTCCTAGGGCATATACCCACCACGATCTTGGCAAGTGGGCATCGTGAAGTGCGCATACTACTTTATCAGCAATGGTTCGGTTCATTCGTTCAGCGACGCCGTTTTGCTGTGGGGTGTGTGGTACTGTCAGCTGATGAACGATTCCTAACTCCGAACAGAGTTCCTTGAAACCCTGATTCACATACTCGCCTCCATTATCTGTTCTCAAGGTCTGGAGTTTCAGGTTCTTGAGGTTGAGATGAGGGAATTGCGTTGAAACAAGAGTGTGCCAGGAACGAAAGGTTTGGAGAGCATCTGACTTTCGTACTAATCCATACGCCCATAGGTAACCGCTGTAGTCATCGACGATCGTCATGACATTTGCATAAGTACCCGGCAGGTCAGTCATAAGATCCGAGTGGACTAACTGGAGGGGTCGAGTTGAGTGTCGTACGTGTTCAGTGTTTTTGGGAAACGGTTTAGCATGAGCTTTGCCTATGGCGCAACTTGGACAGCGTTGGATGACTGACTTAGCAGAGACTAGGACGTTGACTGGGACGTTCAATTTCCCAAGCGAGACCATTTGAAAGAGCGTATCGTAGCTTGCATGTTGTAGCTGTAGGTGAGCCAAAATAGCTTTGTTGTCGGGTTTGGAAACTGTCGCTTTTGCAGCTACAAAAGAGTGGCCGTTAGGTTGGAACCTGTCAGGAAATTGAATCTGAGAGTAATCAAGGTAGTATAAGTTTCGTCCTTGTGGAGTACCTTTCAGGACAGTCTTCTTCCGGGAGGATAAGATCAGACTTTCCTTTGAGATAGCACATTCCATGCCTTTCTCGTTTACGAGAAATCCTACTGATATAAGGTTTTTACACCACGAGGCATAATATACCTCAGTGAAATGAACATAACCCGAGTTGCCGTCTTCATACTTGATCGATAAGTACATGTCGCCGACCAATTCTGTATAGCGAATGTCGCCATTTGCAAACGTGACCGAAACCTTGCGAGGACGTGTATTGAACAGGGCGTCCCGCAAACATGTCAGATGATTTGTCGCTCCTGAATCGAGTAGGAAATGTGGCGAGGAGGCTGAGTTGGCTTGCAAAGCATCGAAGTCCATTGCAGATTTATGTACAGACAGTGTTGTCGTCTTGTCGTTGTTGTGATCACAATGGTCTTGAGTGATGAGTGCCATGCAACTAAAGATGTCGTGATTCACTAGTGAGGCATTGGCTTGAGTGACAGGGCGAAACGACTTTGATCTTCGACGGTCCGTCCAGCCAGCAGGCCTTAAGCGAGCATTTTCATCATCGAAAAGACACGTCTCTCGAGTGTGTCCCGTATAATTGCAAAAGGAACATCTATCCGACGTCGAGGTCCGTTTATAAGTTGCTTTGACCTTTGCTGAAAGTGCCGTGCCTGAGCTAGACTTTATAGCAAACCTTGTCTCACCCCAGGTGCGTAACTCAGACTCGACTTGAGTCAGATTTGCGTAGTTGGAGATGTTTTTGGTTGTTAGATCAATAAAGACTGAATAGAGGTTGTCTGGAAGCTTGTTGAGGAGCCTCATAATCTCGAATCGAAGTAGCTGTTCTTCAGAAAGTTTTGTGAAGTTAATACCAATCGAACTTGCCTCAGCGTAGATCTGACTTCTTTCAGTCAGGAAAGATTGTAGGTGCTCGTAAGCATTGTCAGTACTGTCGGAGGCTAGAGTGAGGTTCTCCAATCTGGTGAAGACACGGTATTCACCAGTGATACCAGACGACTGAAATGCTGTCTGGACAGAGACCCAAGCTTCATACGGATATGTGGTCTGATTGACGAGATGATGATGTTCATCTTTCATACAAGAAGCCATGTAGAACAAGACCAGCTCCAATTCGTCAACAGTTTCTTCATCAAGCTCCTCGTAAGAAACACTAGTACCGATGCCATTGAGCTTCCTCCACTCTGGCTCGATGTACTTCTGCAGTCTTTTGCTTCGCAAGAAACGTTTGAAGAGTATCGACCAAGTACCATAGTTCGAAGAACCTTCCAGCTTGGTGATTCGAAAATCCTTACTGCTCGAAACAGACATGATTACAGGACTGTTAGATAAGATGATGACCACAAAGAGTCTAAGGATAGAGGCACTGACAAAGAGTGTCCCTGATGATGATGATACTGACTGATAAAGAGTGTCGTAAATCCTTATGCTAGGATTCGATAGCGTAGAGAGTGTATAAAGCTGCCAACAGCTTCGACTGTTAATCTGTTGATATGATGTGTAACGGTGATCGTATTGAATATCTACTATTGTAGGAAGGAGAGATAATATAAATACAACTGAATGTCGAGAGACACCTCAACTAGCACGTGAGTGATCATGGTCAGTGATCAACGATGATCACTGATCAACAGTCTGGTCACCCCCAAGCCTCAATTGGAGTGATGTGCGACCAGGCAGTACATCTGGTACGGCAGTTTACTCGGTCCAAGGAGCGTGTTTCCAGACTGGTAAATTCCACTGTCGACTGGGATTTCGTGGACAAGTTGTCGCTGATATTCATCCGTATTACGTGACGGTCAACCCTACTGGTCCTGGGCAGTTGGGCTATGTCAAGCCTAGTCTGTTGGAGTGGTGCAACACAGATGCGTCAGGCTGTAGTGATGTCGCCGTCTGGAGTTCATCCTGCACAGTGTCAAGTGTGTATGCTGAATGATAATCGAGCAAGCTTGGAGCTCTTCTTGTTCAAGGAAATAGAGATCACGGTTTGTGTCTCGACTCGTCGGACAACGTCCTATGATTAGTGAATCATTTGTCGCAGCTGTAAGCTAGTATAGCTACAAGCAATCGTTAGAGACTTATTACTCTACAATAAGCAAGACTTCAAGGTTAGGCGCATTCTTGACCTACTTGTCTCGTTTTGCCGATCTATTTGTTTTGAACTTTTGACGTATGTGCTGCTGCACAAAGGCCTGCATCAGAAGAGGCACGATTTACAAACTGGTGCAAGCTTTCAAGCACTATGCATAGAAAAGATTTCTCTACAAGCGCCTAATTGAACAAATGTAGTCAAACAATAATCTAATGATATGTGATTCAATGTCTGTCATATCACAATAGATGATCACTGAGAAATGTGTGCAATTTGTCATATCATCAATTGCAACGAGAGCGATTCCAAGACCGTCAGATTCCAAGTAATTCACACTCAATTGCAAGAATTGGTCTTCATCGAACCATCGATATATACAAGAACAAAGATGCAGGTGAGTCGGGAAAATCTGCATGCGAGCAAACAGGATTGATTCTGACACAGATCATTTGGCTAGCCATTGTACCGATGTTTCATATCAGACATGTACTGAGTCATCCGCATGTAGCTTTTGAGGACTTGTCGATGTCCTCAACACTGCAATGCTCCATGAAGACAGAGATTGCAGCTGCGGACCCTGATGATGATCAGAATCTGCTTGATCTAGCATCATATCTTACAAAGATAACGTACGTCTTTCAATGTCGAGGTCAGCCTCCGCGAACACAAGTTTTCGGCATTAATGTAGCTCTATTTGGCGACAGGATCCACTTTGATAAGGGCGCCGGGGTCGACCATCTCATTGATCCAAGGCAACTGGGCACATATCCTCTCGCTGCACAAACAGCGTTTGACCACCAATACTGCGGGCTGCCTTTTGCAGGGGTGACTTGCACCTACTTCTTTACCGGAACAATCAAAATCAAGATTGCGGAACAATTCAGCGTGGTCGCGCTTGATCGTCCGGGGCCCGGTGTTGTTCTACCCCGTGTAGTGCAGGCATGCGAACTTACAGGCGCGATAAAGCCGAAAGATTGTCCCTCAGCAGACGCTGGCTCCGAACATTGTACATTCATCAAGATTGACGTACAAGCTATGTCAAGAATGTAGTGATCAGATCATCCTGAATGCGGGAGTGCGTCAGTGTAAACGTCTACACGAATACCAGCAGATCATACAATTGTGCTGGAACCTCATACAGAATTGCTGACGATAATACAAGACCAAATCACAATCATGATAGGACTGAGCTTAAGGTCACCAGAGAACTTGTTATCATGATGTAGTTGAGATCATCGCAAGGACACTTCTATCTGATGGCGAGTACATGTACAACGGATCTAATGAGTGCATACCTTGGGCGGAGCTCTTTTCGCTCGTACTTCGATTGTCTGCATTGCATTGTCCTTAATCTCTCCTTCGTGTGCCCACTAGCCATGGCATGGTCAAACCCGCGAGCCTGTTCTATGCAAGTTCTGATTGTGTCGGGACATGCCTGTAAGCCCAGTGCATAGGTTCGGAAAGAGGGCCGGCGTCATTTAAAAAGTAGTGCTTCTTAGTGACATTGGTGACGGAAGGCTACATGCATCTAGTCAGATAATGCAGTTGCATTATACTCATACCATGTCACGACTCACCGAAGCCTAAGAAGTCATTTCGTCCAATATTCACGATCGTCCCACGACTTTTGTTCTTCAAGTTCCAGTAAAGGCTGAAAACGCTTTGTTTACACGAACATGCGGTTTGTAGCCTGCGGCGTTAATTGTGTGCAGGAACTGAGGTTGTGCATGGGAGTCTACGTTCCAGCTCAAGGGACAGAACCTACTGCGGGCGCGTTCCTGAGGTCGCCTAGCCATTGTCCGCCCACAATTTACAAACAAACAAACAAAGGCGCAAATGAATGACATACACATATGCATATGATACGAAAGATATATTAATTTGAGCCCGCAAATATATGCTTCTGGAAAGCTGGAGGCTAGATCCGATATGAATGCATCAATGCGTCAATGCAATGTGAAGGAAAAATTCGACATTATTCACGCCGGGTATATTCTTGGACAATCATGATACGAAATGGTGCGGACTCTCCAATCGGCATAAGCAAGCGTTGAGCACTTTTCTCAACGGCAGGCTGGGCGAACTTTTTGTCAACTTAGGTCAACTTGTCATATAGATCTGCAAAAGCAAGCATCTGACATAAGCAACAAGACATTGGCACTATCATTATTACACGGCTGATGCCAGCACTGCCTTTTAGAATCATACATTCCGCAAAGATCGTGATTGATTGAAGTCCGTACAGGCAACGATCGACGTTCTCCCGGGTCATAAATTCTAAGCATGAACTAAATCGTGCGTCTCTCAGCTTGTTATTACCATGTGGATAACCATCGATCGTTGCTCAGCATCAATACACTACTTGGAGTTTCATTATTGCGCAGCTGCAACATACACGCGGGCCAATCACGCCCGCATCAACTAATCCCGCGGGCACAATTTTTCAATCCCCAACGGGTACCGACCAATGGATTTCAGAGTTAGATATATTACGGGACTCATCGTGCGTGTTCCTGCAACGTATCGAAGCGAGGCTTTGTGCAGATCTTAATGATGCCATATAGTCGAAAAAGACGTTGAGGCTTAGACGACCTGCTAGAGCAGTCTATTTAAGCCGGGTCAGGCCCAGTACATCGACCTATTCATCTTCAAAAGCAAATCAATTTTTGAAATATTCGAAGTCAAGAATCATGAAATTTGTGAGTAGCGAACTCATCATGTAATATTGCTTCTAATGTCATTAGCGACTCAGCGACAAATTTTTGATGGTGCTCGCCTATATTGGCGTCTCTCATGCACTCCCAACCGACGAGCACTCAAACTCCTTGACCACCGAGTCATCGACTGTTGTGTCTACCGCTCCTGCTGCTGTGGCAGCCAGCCTGGCAATCAATCCTGCAGTAGGAACAAACAATATTTGGTGGGACTTCAGCTGTGCCAGCAGCCGACAGACAAGAAAGACATTCGACATCAAGGCTGAGTGGATTGCGAGTACGGAACAGGTGCGTTTCACTTCGTCAGTTACTAGTTGGGGTGCTACCGTAAGCCAACGAGTGGGCATAAACAAGTTCGACGCTACTGCCGATTTCTTTTTAGCAGACTATTGTCTGCCAGCGAGAGGCGGGTTCTGCCGTCTCACTTACAATGGACGATACTTTGCTCACGTCGATCCAACCAAGATCACGGTTATCTCACTTGGGTTGTTCCAGGGTGGCCCTAAGGTGACCGAGTGGTGTTCACCTACTCAACAAGCCTGTCTAGCACGAGATCCGAATCGTGTTGGAGTAAACTGCCCAATTAGTGGTGTACACTCGCGCAAGCCGCTTTGATTAGTTCTTCTAGTCACAAGATCGGCTGAGCCCGACCTTGTTCATAGTCAATACGACTCAATATAGCAGTGGTTCGTGATGCTTAGCCCTTGATGACTGATTTAGCCAACCTATCTGCACACATAATGGTAGCCTAACCCTGCGACACACCTCATTGCCACTGCAGTAGGTCAAAAGAAGACCTACCATAGACATTCTATAGCTACCGTAATAAAAGTTAGGGTTGAGATAACCTCATTTAATTAGCGTTCAAGGCGCGTTAAAATGTAGTACGGCCATAAATTATAACGATGTCGTGAAGACATGCATACAATTAGCGCTGTGGCTGGCCACTGAGTTGCTCAAAATGGCTTTACGCGACTTGAAAAACAACTTCGATGAAAGACACAGACCGATCACCCCTCAATATACTGTTACTTTCGTGACCCGTCTCGAACGTCGCGCAGCCCCAACATGTCAATCTGTACAGATGATATTGCGTCTATTCTGTGAGAAAGCGGCTAGAAAAACTGATACTCTGTAGCTACTGACTATGCGTTGTGTGCTGCGCTGGTAGATAAATTAAGCCGCTTGTGGGACGACACCCGGTCTCACCATACTAGCTCAGTGGGAGATCTATTGTGATTTATTCCGTTGTGGCCTGATCTACTGGCTACGATCTTAGCTAGACTTTACTGGAAGGTTAAATTTCCTAATGAAATTGACACCACCAGCGATTTTCGTACCAACGTCTCTCTTCTCCAAGCAGAGTGAACGACTCAACATTGGACTGATCCGTTCTACGCGGTCTGCGTGTCCTAGAAGTGGGCTTAGCATTGTAATCGAACTTCATATATACAAAGGACTCGTGTGGAGCGGGCACCATATGTACTAGTGTACCACGCCCGATGAATTCGAGCGGACGAAGTAATCTTCTGCCGGTAGCCGCATATATCGAACTCTTGAGGATATCGTTGTAGCCTAGCTTACCAAGAGGATCCAGAAACACTAGAATCCGAAGCTCATTTGTCTGATGCTGACAAACACCACTGATCTTGTACAAAGTCCCTCAACGCATTAGTCAGTGGGCTTGCACCATGCACTACTTAC
Source organism: Taphrina flavorubra JCM 22207 (assembly GCA_000836175.1). Lineage (NCBI taxonomy): Eukaryota > Fungi > Ascomycota > Taphrinomycetes > Taphrinales > Taphrinaceae > Taphrina > Taphrina flavorubra. The sequence continues at coordinate 18,676 of DF819280.1, read as the reverse complement.
CATCAAGTCGAAACGTTTCGCCGACCCGAACAAAAACTCGTCGCACTCCATCCATGAAAGAGGCCTTCTCGCCGTGGATCAAGCTTGACCGTCCAACATCGTAAAGAGGTACATTGAAGTACTCTACATACACTTTGGACAAATCTTTTGCCAGATCACGGTTTTTGGCAACATTGAAAGGTAAGCCACGGTCTTCGACGGTCTTCTGTTTCAATTTCGAGTGCAATTTGCTACCACGCGAAGTCATCTTCACCTGATCGTCCGCCGAGGAGAACGCCGCCGAGTATAATTTGGGACAGTAGACACGAACTTGCTGCACAAAATCTGTGACAAAAGGCCGGTCAATTGCAAATGTCCCAAGTGCAATCAACTCCAAGGCCTGTGCTATGTTTACCTTGGTCAGTAACTGCTTGATGGGATCATGAGCCTGGCTGATGTGAAGTACAAACTTCCTTGTATGTTTGTGGCGTTCCTCCCCCATTGAAGAGGCTATGTTACGTAGAGTTCCATACTGCTGCGCACCTTCCTTGAGGTGCATGCCTACATGAATATTGGGCAATCTGCTTAGTGCTTCCCCATGCAAGGTCTCATTTGTTCCACTTTGTGACATTGTATCGGAACTTGAGTCGTAACAGCGAGTCAGTTGCTGAAAAGTGCTGCGAATCTCGATGGCACTATGTCCGAGCCTCTCGTATTCCTCCTCAGTAAAACTCTCTTGCAAGCAGAGACAAATATGATCAGCGAGTGAGACATAGATTCGCCACAAGTGCTCAAGACCGCTCCGCGTGGGACCAACTCTTCGTCGTGCTGTGGTTTCTGACGGAGCCATTTGGACTAGCACATTATATGCAGAATTTTTGATCTGATCGGGCTTGATGGAGCCCAACAGGAACGGCAGGATCAACGCGAACCTTCCAATCTCTGTGAAACCATAGCTTTTCCGATGTGTCAAAGGATTCTGCAACGCCGCCCAGCCAGGTGGATTCCGGAAGCATGAGAGCATCGAGACTATGGATGATTGACCACTACTATTTAGTATAACATCGAGCAGACAATCCACATAGCGTGTACACATGCCTACTAGCAATTACCAAGCAATACCTGAACGAGATTCGAGAGGATACCTTTGATTTCCGAATGATTGACGTCAACTACAAACTGACGGAACGGAACCATGCCAGGAAAACATGTAGTCCACACACATCCTTGGTCTTGCAAGCTATACTGTGTCAATATAGCAACTCTCTCTTTTTCAGAATTGCACTGTTGTGCCTTGATGCGCACAAATTCCATGAGATCATCGTATCGTGCATTCAAAGTAGTATCATACTTCAGCTCATGAAGCTGGTGCTTACGAATCAAACATCTAGGACAAGGTTTGTCAGCGCTAATAGCTTTTACACCGAGTGATTGCGATTGTTGTGGCATGTCACCCAGACCAGCAAGTAGGAAAGCTGAGATAAATACTTCCTTTTGTCCGAGATTCTCTTGCATATTAATCACTTGCCTATATCCTTTGGCTAGTGGGGCGCTGGCTGTGCTCAAACATCTGACCACCTCACGGAAGTCTACACCGAACGGAGTCAAAGTCAGTGTATGCCAATTGTACTGCTTCCGCCGTGCTTGGACTGATAAATTAGCAGGAACCATGTAGAAACCAATGGTGCTTTTCCACATGGTCCGATACAGTGCGAAACCATCGCAAAAGTGCAGTTCTGGCACAGAAAGAACTATGTCTTCCTCCGAGTGACGCACGAAATGTTCTTGTAAGTATTGACGGCCAAAAGCTAGCAATTCCCCTTCGGCTAGTAATCGCCATCGGCGATACGAATCTCTCAATCTGGACGTACCTTGATCATCAGTGTACCGAATGTCCTTTATGTGACCTTCAACTGGTAGAGAGTCAGAGGCATCTGCTGAACCGGGGAAAACGAGCCGACAACGACGAATTACAACATCTGGAGTGATGAATGAGTGCTCCTCCTCTTCCAGAATCCATTCGGCTTCTTTGGCATTGTTGCGCTGCAGAGGCTGTACCTCAAGAATCCATGATGAGTCCTCAGACTGCCAAATGCGTCGAATCCTGCCCATACAGTCGTGCATTCCTTGTGTGAACAGGACAACATCTGATTGGAATATAGCTTCTTGAGGTGCACTTGGATATCTCGGAAAGATTCCAGAAAACGCTCGAATCGACTCTGCCCATGCATCTGCATGCCATAGCTCACATCGCCGGCTTACACGTTGAGCAGGACCGAAGTACATGGAGTTCCTGTGGTACTCAGAATTTAGCAGGTTACGTACAATGTCTGCATGGTCGAAGTAATACACTTTAGCCATTGCTGATGCTTGAGGACAGGTAGTTTTAGTGTTGAGAGGTACCTCCTTATCTCTCATCTGTGCCAAAGGGAGATGACGTCTGAAATGCTTGAGTGTAGTACTCAGAGACGGTAAGGTTGTGAATCGATCTATAATCTCAGCACTTGCGCCGTTCAAACACTCAAGCAAAGAATCCCAGCATTGGCTTGAGATACTAAAGGTTGTGGCCCACAAAGCCAGCTGTAGTAGAAACTTATCATGTACAGTCGGGATATCCTCTTGTAGTTCCGGATGATGATCAGAATAGCCTTCATCTTCTGATACAGCATCAAATGATGATTGACATAGATAGTCGGATGGGATTGAAGTATCGACCAGACCCGCATCAAACTCGACTTCACAGGCATTCGATCCGATCTCGAATTCAGACTCTTGCTCGATCTCCTTCCGCTTCCGAGCATCCGGCAGAGCATTGACCACCTCTTCTCGTAGTTCTGGCATCTGTGAGTCTTCCGGGTCTGAGCCAGCCTCACTATAACCATCTTCGACTGGATCTTCCTCGTCTGTCTCGGCTTCGTACTCGGCGACAAGATCGTCCACGAAATAAGTTGCTACTCCAGTATCCTATTACAATCAGTCCGATGCATCTCTGTACTGAGGCTACACGCACATGTGGTCTTGTGAAAGGTCTAGTATGTTCTCGACGTTGTTGAGATACCTGCTGATACTGGCCGAGGACTTGCATAGCATGATCGATTTCCAACAATTGCAAGTCATGTACATCATACGATCTCATGATATCATTCAGCAACTTGAGGTTTAGGCACGATAGCCTGACCAAAGCACCAGGTATATGTATCTGCAATTGAAGCTAGCTTACTACAGCAAATGGCGTATGTGGGACGTCGTATCGCATCGCGATCTGGCGCAATCCACTATAAGTTACGCCTCGAGGTTCCATGAATACGGATTATACGACTCGACAGTACATGTCTAGTATATATATATACGTATACGTATACGTACTGCATATATGTACGTATACATGCATTTACATATGTTTTTATCTTTTGATTCAAGATACGCATGAGGATTATTTCTACATGTAGGTATATGGATATCTATGGCGACTAAAGTGAGCCTCTTGCTTCCCTTTCACCAGAATAAATAGTGTTAAACTCAACCGTCGCAAATGCTATTGCAATCATACGGACTCCATGATTTATTCATACGATCGCTCGATCTCGGCGATATCTATTTCCCCTCGTACTGGTAGACCTTCTTGATCATGTTCATATTGAGACTCATGATCATCATCTGAAGAGAGTTCTGGTTGATCATTCTCGGAATCGGATCCAGCACTTTGGTTTCCATTTTCATAAACATGAGCATCTTCTTGATCACTATCCAGAACTGAGAATTCCGGATCGAGATCTTGCAAGCTCTGGTTGTTCACAACTTTCTTAACTTTCGTTTGAGTCCTCGAGATGTCTACTTGCGGCCAAGAATGAGATTCAATGATCTGGAATTGAGCTTCTCGTCCATATGCTCGGATTTTGGTAAACAGCCTGTTCCTATTGAACACTAATTTCTTGTGTAAATATTCATTCTCCTCGACTGTGACGTGCCACATTGGTAGAATGTCATTCCTGATCCACAGAAATAAGTAGAAATAGAGAGTTCTAAGAAAAACTTTCATCTGCCGTCGGCATTGATTTACAGGCTTTGGAGGATCCCTCACAGCGTTGAAATTGATGAGACGGCGAACGAAGGGAAACAATCTTGTGAAATCGACGACCTCGAATTGATCCATGCAGAAAGCCATCAGAGCTTCCTTGTCGTGTGTTTGTATGGCAGGTTTAGTGTCAATGCAAGCTTGAATATGTTTGCAAAACCCAGACACAATCTGTGCTTGCCAGTTCTTCCTCCAGTTTCGAGAGCGTTGATGAAGTTGCTTGTATATAGAAGCATAAGCAGCTCGAGCATTCGTCACATCCTGGCCTGTACCTTGGACAGGGTCTCCCAGGATTGAACGCACCATGAAACGTCGATCGGCAAGGCTGATATCCAACCTAGTGAAAAAGAGTAATCTTCCAAGATTTTCATGTTGATTGACCATGGCTAGCGCTGAGGAGTAATTCCACACATTGTTTGCAGTACTAGTGTCGGTATCTACTATAGCCCTTGGTATATGTCTCTCCTTCGCGATTAGTGCAACGAATCCACGTTTGGATATTCTTTTGTGAGGATCAAATTCTCCCGCTTCCGCATTGGTCACATCATCCTCGTTGTGAGACTCACTAGACTCATGATCGTAGGGTACTGGAGAGTCTCCAGACAAGTTGTCATAGCCATACACTGGACGCTGTGTTTCCGGCACTAATTGTCCATGCTGCTGGCTATTTGTCTCGTTCATAGATTGTCTGTGCTGTTGTCTCTCCATCACCTCCGTGAATTGACTCGCCTGTTGACTCGCATGTTGTCTCTGTGCAGCACTGCCAGGAGCCTGACGGATGGCTTGTTGTGCATGAAGCTGTTGCTGTGGAGCAGCACTTTTACCTTGAGCTCGCTTGAACCCTTTGATTGATGGTTTCAGCAGTGATTGGGCAGGTGGCTCTGGCAAAGATGCGTGGTGTAAGAGAGAATAATCGATATTTGTATCTGCAGGTCCATTAGCATGACCTTGTTGCACCTGAGACGGCGATTGAGATTGGCTATCAGCTGCAGCCTCTTGACCAGACACATTTTTCTTGAATCTTTTAACACTCGATCTAGTAGCTGTAGCAGCCATCGGCTTGTCCCCAATTTGACTGCTCTGTGCTTGTTCTGGATGGCGCTGAGCTCTCTTGGGAGCCATGTTGTATTGGACAGTGTTGTGATTGATTGAGTCGAAGTCATATGAATGTTGGGTTGTATCACGAAGAGTGGAAGAGGAAGAAGCCAAGCTGCCTGCAAGACCTCGAGACTTGTTGATCTGCCGGAGTCGAGTAGTACTGATCAATGGTGCGCTAACGGGAGTTGGGCTCGATGGTAAATTTCTTGAACTGGTGTACATCTTATCAGAGAGACTAGTCTGAAGAGGCCAGCTTAACCTTCTGTGTGGATAAAATTCTTAGTGCGCTGAGCTTGACGATGAGACTCTGGCTAGGTGAGAGTCTCTTTCAAAACTGCCGCTCTGAGCTATCGAGCACGCTTAATAGATTAGATCGCTTGTGCGATATACATGTGATAGATTGAAGTGAAGCAGAGCCCTGATGTTATCCGCTACGTAATTGGTGCGCAAGGGTGATCACTGCATTGGGCAAGGCGGAGCGATATTGGAGCCTGGTGGCCGTCGTTTAAACCGTACGAATAAAGATTAACGAGGTTTACCCAAACCCTATTTTTCTATACGGTATACTTCAATCCCATCAAATACACGTGACACTGATTGCCAGCAACTGTACATGTTCGCGATCAGTGTACATGTGCATGTACATGTAGATGTGCTTTATTATTGCTTCTTGATATCCCACTCTACAATTGGAACTGTATGAAGGATAGTCGATCAAGATTGCAACTCTGTTCCTTTCACGTCAATATCTGGAGCTACCACACGAGATAGCTCCATGGTGCTCGTAAGGGACTCATAGAACGCTCACAATACATCTTGTGACTCACAGAGCTAGGGGACTAACTGGCGTATGAACATGAGCGGTGCAGATCACCTGGAAGTGTACGGCTCAACTCATGTATGCACAAATTGACACGTTAATGAGGCGCACAGGGTGCAGGCCTGCAAGCTAAATCATATGCATACAAACCATCGTGATTGTGTAGACCCGCATCTGATGCGATATGATTGTTCTGAGCCACGGAGACAACTACAGGATTGATCCTGATCTACAAATTCAACGTGTTTGGAGAAGTTAACACTGAGCCCGCTGTGCTTGGCAATACACCAAGAGCAAACAGCATTCAGATCAAGGGAGATCTGCGCTGAACAGTTTCTTGTGCTTCCTGCATCACGATACCCGCAGTACTTGCGTGTTTGTGTTGACCTCGGGAGGCGCAGACGTGCTACCTAGTCATATACAGACAAACCCGCACCCAATGATGGGAGTGTTGCAGATCGACAAGCTTCGAGCTTGGGTTAGCAGTTTCAAAATATACGAATTGAACTCGCTGAGCCACCTCAGAACAGCTATAAAGCCGGTCACTCTCTCCTACCAATTCTCAGGATAAATTCGAAACAACACTCATCAAGTTCATAAGATGAAAGCAGTGAGTCTACAGATTTATTCATCGTTCGCGTCTGATCAAGGATAGTTCGGAAAATCACTCGTCGTCGTGCTCACTTGTGCTCTAACACACTTCAAGGGTGGTTCAGCAGCACCGGTGGGCGAACCGTCAGACATCATCAAGTCACCAGCATCAGCTGAGCTGTTGACCACAAGATCTAAAGGTTCAAATGTCGAAGTGGGCCTTCTACAAGGCTGGAATCCTGGACGCGTTGTTGGAAAGATAACGTCTGAATTCAAATGTGGCAGAAGTTTTCAAACTAGTGCTACATGGGACTTTACAGCAGCTTGGGTCAATGATCAAGTGGACTGGGTTACCAGTGCCCAATTTCCGGGTGGTAAAAAGCTTGCAAGGAACAGTCCGGACGAATACAGCAGTACCTTCTCCTGGCGGGGACAAGACACCTGTCAACAGGCCACAGGAGCCTGGTGTTACCGAGAGGTGATCGGCGAGACCATAGCACTTGTAACTCGGACTCGTGTCGACCTTATGCCCGGGCCGGTCTCGTCATATTTTGTATTTGAATATTGCGACAAGGACAAAACGGCCTGCGAGAAACCAAATTCGCAGCGTAGAGGATCGTCTTGTACCTACAAGCAGAGTTATACACCACCAACGCCACGATGATCCTGTTGGGAGCACGTTCTCCAGCGATCCTGGTTTCGTGGTGCCTACAAGCACTCACAAGCGCACAAACGTTAGAATAGCGGAGTACTAGCCAGACCTATGACAAATTTCTCAAAATCTTTAGCGCTCGAACAAGATCCGTATAAGACGCTCACACTGATGACATCTGTGGCCATCATCTCCGCGCCATCACATATGTATACAATTGATTCTATTTCTCAGAAAGTGATTGTATATATTTATGTGTTCGTAGGGGTAGCCAGCTGGGACATCGTAGGGGTAGCCAGGGACATCAACCTGGAAATATTCGCGCCGATGATCAGTGACACGTGCTTGTGAACAGTTCAATATTAATATATATATCAATTCAAACACACCTGGAATGGACTACGATATATTGATAAGGTCGAAACCACATGTACTCAAAATTGTACATTTGGGGACTACGTGCATAGATGGACTACATGCCTTCCTGCTGTCGAGGTCAGTTTCTCGATCATTCATGGACACTATTGACAGCTTGTCTCGTTGTCCGCAGCAGTGATAACACTGTCGTCTCTTTGTTTTTCGATGTGATGAAATTGAGAGCTTGCAGCAGAACCTGGTTTGAACTGGAAGATCCCAATCAGTGTTGTCGTGTAAAGAGTGAATTGCTGTCTATGAATATATATGAACGAGTGAAGAACAGCTGCAGCTGTAAACACAAAGAGCTAGCTCAGCTCTACATGTGCCACGTGACAGACTGATCAAGGTGAACAAGTGATCAGCATTCATCAAGATTGACAAGGTACCTGCATCACATGTCATGAGTCGGGATTGACGAAATCTGCGCTTCCGAACAAGGGCGCTCTGAACCGATTGGAATTTAGCGTGTTCATTCAAATGTTTACAAGAAATCCACTATCGCTTCGCAAAGAAAGTAAGAATTCGACGTAGAGTTCGAGTGCAAGCATGAGCACTCGAATCTGTACACGGACCACGGATGCGCTATGGCATGTGTAAGCCACAGTAACGTCTATAAAAGCGACTCGTCGTCCATCGTATTCAAGACAACGACTACTAAAAATCAAACACTCGCAAAGAGGACATACAATTGGTGAGAAAGTTTTGCATTGTCGCATTGTCAGTGCTAACATTTGCAGCAATTCAAACCACTGATTTTCGTGCTCCACGCATATACTCTGACCACTGTCATTGGCGGCGTGTCAGGAGCGCCAACTGCTGACCAGAAGGAAGCTTCACCGCCTGCTACGACAACGGCAAGTTTGTCCGTGACCACATTCAAAGAAAGCGCCCTCAAAGGATGGAATCCGAACAAAAACATCGCAAGCATTGTATATGACTTCTCTTGTGGTAGAACTCGTCTCAGTAGTGCTGGAATTGATTTCGTGGCATCTTTGAATAACAATCAAGTAGACTGGACTGGCTCGCCATCAAGCTTTCACGATATTAATTTCCGTCGAGACAATGCAAATCAATTCACGGACACAGTACAGTTCGGTGCAAAGGACAACTGTACGCCATCTCTGGGAGGTTGGTGCTATCGTACCTACTTCAGTGAAGCTACAGCGACCGTCACTCCACAACGTATAGTCATCAATGCTGTAGATGGACCTCGCCCAGGTTTTTCTGGTCCAACTGTGTACGAGTGGTGTTCTTCTGATCAACAAAGTTGTGAGAGACCCAACCCTGATCGCTATGGTTCATCTTGCAAAGTGAACAGGGTCTACAAGGTTCAAGCATGATGAGGAACACGTTTAGACGTTTCGACTCGTGTCACGATGCAGTCATTTGACATTGGCTTCTCGTACGCGTTAAGTCTTTGAATAGGATAGATTGTTACTTGCTAGAGTTGAAATTGCAGCGTGATTCATCTCCTGGACAATTTTCTGATTTGACTACGGATGATCCATCTAGTGTTCAGTGCGACAAGTGCCGTGCCTGACACGAAGAAGACCTGCGGAGCATCTAATAGAGATGTGATATTCTGCTCCTACATTGCAAAAGATCCATTCAAGTTCCTGATGACATGATCAGTAGTCTGTCTACGCTGATACCCCGATAGCGCAGTGATTCGTCATAACCGACAGTACCAATCAAGATGTAGCATGGCCAATCATATATATTGACTCAACAACCAGTCCTCTTTCACGCAAAATCCGGCATGCTGCGATTACTGCAATACTGACAGCATCGCCGTCATCACTACCTATACCACACAATGAGGCGCAGGCTTGTCAAGGACAAATCCGCTTTCGCGGAGAGCGATAGATTGCCCTGTCGATCAAAGACCATCGATTTGGACCAGCACTTCCACGCAACGAGAACTTCTAAAGCGAAGCCTTCTCAGAACAACTATGAAGCAGGTCTTCTTCGCAATTGATGTTCTCAAAACCATACAATCTCGAAGCGCCCATCGTTAGGAGTATGAAATGTAACCAGTAAGCGAACAGTGTTGTTTATGATTCACATCTTACCAGGAAATAGCTTTGAACACCACTCCTCATCGTGCTAGCTTGTGCTCTGACAAATGTCGTGAGTGTACTAGCTGGACCGATTGCCAATCCATTGGATGTTGATAAACTACCTGCATTCTCAGGTGAAATGTTAGCAACAAGGTCACAGGGTTCGAATGTCAAGGTAAACCTTTTGCAAGGTTTCCTCGAGGCTATACTGGCAAGATAACCACTATCCTCAGCTGTGGCAGCAGTTATCAGACAAGTGCGACCTACGATTTCACAGCCGTCTGGCGCAACGATCAAGTGGACTGAACTACGGACGCACTGAAGTCTGTGATAAGACGTTTGTACGGGACAATCCAGGTCAATTCTCCAGCCGTTTTTCGTGGCTAGAACGAGACTTCTGTCGAGTCACAAGAGGTGGTTGGTGCTATCGAGAGATCGTTGACCAGACCATAGGACTTGTGACTCCAAGTCGTATCAACTTCAAGCCCGGTCCGCGTTCGCAATTCTTTGTCTTCGAAAATTGCGACAACGACGAAGCAGCCTGCAAAAAGCCAAATCCAAGAAATATGGGTCATCTGGCAACGTCAAACAAAGCTACAATAGCCGATAGCACAATATTCCTGCCGGGCCACATCGACTGTGGTCCTGATAGACCTCATCCATTCAGATGGGCGATCAAGAAGCAATAGAATAGCAGAAACTCCGTTGCTATGAATGACAAAACAGTATCCAACAGTTTGTGGCGATTGTGCCCGCTGAATCTTTGGTCCAACTAGCTTTGACATGTATTTGATGGACGTCAGCGGACAACGCGCATCGGGATGGTGAAAAACCTCATTCTAGAGAATCTTGTTTTGAGTCATGATGTTTGGAGTATCGAAACTTGCAGTGCGCGCATTGTGGAAATCTGAGCACCTTATCGATCCCGGTGTTGCAGATCACTAGAGGCAGTGTTGATCGTCTTGTCAAACACGGCTCGTGGAATTATCAAATTCTTTGTTTGAACTAGCATGCAATAGGTGCTGTGACTTGATCAAGACAGTCATATTACAATCGTAATATGGTGATGCATATGGACTGCTGCACACTTTAGTGACGTCGATGCCAATTAATTGCAATATTAATTAATTGTCATAAGTACATAGACACGTGCATCTGTGGAGCATCGATCGCGTGCCGCGGTGAGTACGCGTACGTGGCTGTAGTCATGATCATGACTTCGAAGAGCATATATAACAGCATCAGTAGTAGTTTCAGATCTCCGACTCACGTTTGTCGGTCAATCTTACATGAATTCTGTATAGCGGTATGGAAGAAATATTGAGTTGCGTACCTGACGTCTGTGAGAACGAATATATTGCACTGCACCGAAAGCAGCAATCAAACTAATGAGACACAGGCGTTTTACTTTTGATATATTGTTAAGCCCACAACCCGCTGAAGATTTTTTAAGACAATAGCCTAAAGCCAATGATGTTCCGTTTTCTTGCGCGGAGATTGCTGCGTGTATGGATCGTCCACTTGCCGAGCCGCAGGAATACTTGATCTCAAGCTATCACGTACTCGTTTCAGATTGATACAAGAACGTCTCAACACATGACATCCGTTGTCGATGGATCGGACTGCATATCACAATGCTGTTTAGACCGAATTTGAGCTTTGGCCGATTTTCATTGTCCTGTGCGAATTTCAAATGGGCAGGAATGTCTGAGCATTATTAAGGTCGGTCATCTGCCTCAAAGATTCGTTAGAGCATATCAAAATTCAGCGATGCGACCGGTGAGTGGTATGATGCTTTGCAGTATATTTCTAACAGCTTCACAGTCCGGGAAACCACTTATTTCGGTGCTCCTCTGCGCACTGACATGGTTTGTGACTTCTTCAGCTGCACCGAATCATCTGTGCACCGAGGAATTATCAACGTCAGTTGCATCGTTGACGACAAGATCGCAGAATCCCAAGGCTGACCAAAGTCTTGCATCAAATTGGCGTCTCGGGAGCACTAACGCTTACTTCACATATGTCTATCAATGTGGTAGAAGTCGTCAGACAACTACTACATTCCATTTCACAGCACATTGGAGAAACAACCAGGTAGACTGGGTGAGCAATGCTAATAATCTGCACGACAAGGTCTACAAGCCAGACGATCAGAATCCAAATCAGTTCATCAGCACGATCTTGTATGACAGCCAGGATAACTGTGCACCAGCATTGGGAGGCTGGTGCTATCGGACTTATAGCGGTCAGACTATAGCCATTGTGACTTCCACTGGTATAGACCTTATGCCAGCGACAAGATCTTATCCTGGCTTCTCTGGTCCGACTGTGTATGAATGGTGCAGCTATGACAAGCAAAGCTGTGAGAGACCAAATCCTCGACGTTATGGTTCATCTTGTGATATCAAACGAATACACAAAGCCTAGCGTGTATCAATTTTCGGCCATATACTGGTTGCAAGTGAGCAGTGTTGTTCCAGACACAGTAGATGTCACAAATCGACACAATGACAGTACATTCTAGAAGCTGCCCAGAAAGTTTGTGAGTCACAAATCCGCGACTTGTGACGATGATAGGCTACAAATAGATATCATGAACGGTGCATTTTTCGGAATCGCACAGTAATCCCGGATGGCTTGCTGAGTCTCGTTGTCCATGCATAATGCATATGCAGTCGTGTTGCGTATCGGAGCATTAGGAAGCAGTATAGCGACAGCTATATTGAACGTACCATATAGTTGTTTATCAATGAGCATCAAGAACAGTATCTCCGCCTTCTCTTCTCATTCATGATCATAACAACTATGCCTATTGATTATACTTACGGGGAATTTCTTTGTCGCGTTGTCGAGAATCGCGGAAGGATCCATCTACATGTAACATATGATCTGCTACTGTTTCAGTCAGATTTCGTCGTCTCCGACCATCACATGATCTCGCTCGTGTCGATCAGTGTCTTTTTTTGTTTGTAGAGATCGGGTGCGGATCCAAATTTTCCGTAGATTGTTGATGTGTCTCTTTCCGCGGTTGCTTAAGCAAAATCTGGCGGGAAGTCCGATGATCAGATGCGTGTTTATACTTTATGGATCTGCATCACATATTGACCTTTCGTGTCTAAGCCACGAAGGTGTCTATAAAGCCAACCTTTTTCTCACCTGGTTTCAATGACAAGTACAATTAGGACTATCAGCGCAAAGAAATCAAGAGATGGTCATGGTGAGTCAGCCTTTTTTGTGGTGCTTGATGCCTAAACATACTTTAGTATAACAAACTTGTTTTGGCTGCACTGGCATATTCTGCTGTGTGTCTCGACAGCATATCAGCATCGCCCGTTGCGAACGAAGTTAGTGCATCTCTTTCATCTCAGCCACCATCGAAAGATCTTGCAATTGAAGCAAGTCTTCTTCAAGGCTGGAATCCCGGTAGTGGCAGTGGTAATATCGTGTACACTTTCTCGTGTTCAAGAGGCGCCAGAACGAGCGCTGGTTTCAACTTCATTGCACAATGGAACAATAATCAAATTGACTGGACTACCAAGACTCGGAGGGTTCACGACAAAAGATTCTGGAGAGCAGATCCAAACACCTTCATCAGTACAATCCTCTTTGATGGTCAAGATAATTGTTGGCCAGCTCAACCAGGCCGAGGGTGGTGCTATCGTACCTATACTGGACAGGCCGTAGCCACCGTCAAATCGACCTATATCAACGTCTCAGTGACTAAAGGAGGAGGTGTAGGCTTTCCAGGGCCAACAGTAGTCGAATGGTGTGCAAATGACTTACAAGGCTGTCAGAGGCCAGATCCCAAGCGTGTCGGGACACCTTGCAAAATTAACGATATTTACGTGCCAGGCCAAAGCTAACATGTCCCACAGACAACGACGGATAATACGCCACTGTCAACGATAGATTCAAATCATGTAGTCAAAACAAGTATATGGTCGTCTTGACGCGATAACAGCACTAGAAGTATGTCAATCTTTCGCTGAGCCCTTCGCATAAGTGTATTGTCTTTATAGTAGCAGTGATTCGAAATTGCCAAGGTCATTCAAACTTAATGTGCAACAGGCTCTCAGAGCTCACCTGTGTAGCGCGATCAGTTGCCATGTCCCAGCGGCAGATTGATTACGAGCCGTCCGCAAACTGGAGCAGTTCTAGGACGGCTCGCATATGCCGCAGTGCAAGCGCGCACTTTCAATTTACATATGCATGTAAGGATCACTAACGCAACTTTCTCCCATAATTCTTGCAAGCAAGTTCAAACACGCATCGAAGTTACACGCAATTATGAAACTTAGGCTCAAATTAGACCTATCAGCCAGCGCGTTTCAGTCAGATCTTCTCTTTCGAATTCAGCTAAGCACGCGTGGAAGTTCCTGGCGCTGAGCCATCATGAGGCAGCGCAATCCCGCTGACGCAATGCAGGAGAAAGACACTAGCTCTACGTAATATGATCCGAGCCACAAAGATGGCTATAAGATTGGCCAGATACCTTGCAAGATTTGGCGCTCACTTTTCAATCACACACTTCGCGTCTATCTAGGGATATATAAGCAAGTTGACAATATGATCGTAGCCGTGCTCGCATGTATTTCTACCAGTATCGCCACCATATCGGGGGCTCCAGTCACCGATATGAAGCAAGTCAGCAACTTGAGGAGCGATGTTACTCACATTCACTGGTCCTTCAAATGTCCCTCTGGCTACCAAGACCCTGCAGAATTCGACATCACAGCATCTTGGAAGGCCAATCAAGTCGCCTGGTCCACTAATGTGAAGCGGTGGACCGCTGAAACACTGTCTGGCAATGTACAAGGGGGTTTCAAAGCGACAGCCATCTACGAGACAAACGATGACTGCAAACAGTTCAAAAGCGTGTACTGCTATCGCAGCTATCGAGGACAAGTCAAGGCTCTATACTCGCCTGTTGACCAGTCACGGAAGATTGTAGTATCTCCGATCACGGCCGCCGGTCCTGGTTTTGCTGGACCCACCGTGACCGAGTGGTGCAAGTACGGTGCGGATGGATGTGACGATCCCAGGGGCAACTTCATACCTTCAGCTTGCAAGATCGATAAGATCTACAAGGATGACACCAGCAGCAACTAAGCACTGTTAGAAATTGTCGTCAGCTTGATAAGTCAGAATACTATTCACGGTATACAAGGTTCCTTCTAGAATCATACAGGATGTACTACAATGTCCTTTGTAGTGAGACAATGCGAAACCAACTCGGTTGTGGCAGTTGTGGATGTCACTTGCGAGCGCCATAATTTGCATATTGCCAGACCAATTTTTGACACTACAGTATCGCAGCTCAGATTTGAAGATGGCTGTGTATGCCGAATCTTAATCCACTTGTTACAAGACTTTGAACCTTGATGCCGGCTTAAGTGCATAATCACTATTCTTTTCGGTGTTGATGTTCTCATAATTGTCCTCTTCCGAGCTGAAACTTGAAAATTTGCCTGTCACGACATCCTTCTTTTCACTGCTGGTGGAAAATTTGTGTGAGATGCAATGCTCAGATGAATTAGTAGCGTGGTCTTTCTCGAGGCCTTCAGACGAGCAGATTCTTGTTGATTGCTACTGAGCAATACCTTTGTGTCCGGTCCTTGCCAAATTCCAGAGTATCACTAATCACGACTTGTCAGTCACACCACATAGCTTGTGCCATTGATCAAATTAAAGTCAGGCGCCGTGAAAGTCCAACATGATGAACAGATACAAAGGGCAATTATGCGGCCCTTTGCTGAGTTCGCTACCACAATTGCTGCAATTCGTTTGATGATGGTAGAAGTCGATCACCTTAAGCTTGTAGCTGAGACAGTAAGGTACGTAAATCTACAGAATCGCTTCTTGGACATACAAGCAAGTCCATACCAATGTGACTGTGTAGATCCTTTGATAAAACACAGGCAGTGCAATTCTCTCATACTACTAGCTTTCACTTGAAGAAGTTCTCGACAAAGTAAATGGTCTGTACTGCTGATGTCGTTTAGGGTGTATTTCACCGGCCACAACGCGTGGCACTATGCCGCTATCCATCCTCGTCATCCTGCTATTCCTTTATGTAGTTGCCTTGGAGGCTTCAGCGCTTGATAGAGAGTCTGTCTGTATATCGGACCAATACAGCCAATGTGGACTTCTCAGAGTGTAACGTTCACGTACGTGCGCGCATACGACAGACCTGTGGCGATCAGTGACGGATATGCATTTCTCCTCCAATATTTATTCCCGTCTCCATGAAGTCGATATTGTCTGTACTCAAGCGCAGATCTGCTCTGGTGTAGTATGCGATTAAACAGGAGGAGATCTTTTTGAAGTCTTACAAAATGTTGCCGCGTGATCATGATCGGAAGATGATTATCTCATCACATCTGCTATAGCCTGAGAGGCTTGTAGTTACGTGCGTCTCCAGAGTTGCGACAATATTGATATCATTGATCGGCGATTGCTTGTGAATGCTTATGAATGGACTATTCAACACATGTCTTTAACAGAGTGGATCTGCACTCTTCTTTCTAAATCATAGGTATCATGTGAGCCTGCGGAAGCAGAAATCTTTGATGCCGACATGGGCGATGAGAACCAATCGGAGTGAACTGTAGCGATCGTGTTTCCGGCTCGAGAAGTGTCAGATAAACTCGTTACTGCTTCTCTGGTGCAGAGTCTGGAGAGACTTGCATGGATGCGAAGAACAATTGTGGCTATCCAGCTCCGCATCTGACTTGGAAGCGCAATAAGATGAGTATAATTTGCCTCAGCCACGCGGGGATCTGTACAATGAGATTTTCGCTCACGAGCTACACTACAGAATCATTGACTGCGAAAATATCTCAAATCAGCATGAAATTGACGAGACGTTTCGTACCGGCAGAGTGCAGAAACTTACATAGGATAGTTGCTCGGTACATCATTTTTCGCGTTCCTGGCATGAATCATGGCGTTGATCGACAGCGTATCAGAAATGCCGACTGCCATTGTAAAGGAGGTGTCGCGCCAAGCTCAATTCTATTGTCTAGCGCAACCCGGGTAAGAACAAATATATCTGAATGAATAGATGAGGCAACGAACCAATGAGGCACAAGCGTGTTACTCGACTGTATATCTGCAGCCCGCTTTTGCATAGTTCCAAGAAAAACAGTGTTGATCGAAAACCTTCAAATCTATATCAACATTTCCGTGCAATGCGGATCTCGATTGCTAAGCCCCACTGAACATCTATAAAGCCGGCTCTCTTGGCCTCTCTTTTGACACTCTCCTTCAAGAAAAGAAATCAAGACAAGATCAAACTTAGACTCATCAGACAATCAAGATGCAATCAGTGAGTTTACAAAGAGGTTTCTCATTTGTCTCTGACCACAAGATAGTTGGCAAAATCACTTCTCTTCGTGCTAGCTTGTGCTCTTACACAAGTCATGGGCCGTCCAGCTGCTTCCAGTCTTTTAGCAGTTGAGGAATCGTCGGCATCAGCTGAGCAGTTGACTACACGATCCCTGCATCCAGATGTTGAAGTGAGCCTTTTGCAAGGCTGGAACCCCGGGAGCGCACGCGGAAGGATCACGACCAATTACAGATGTGATAGGAGTGTCCAGACAAGTGCAACATACGACTTTACAGCAGTGTGGAACAACAATCAAGTAGACTGGACCACTAGCGCCACTGAGCTTTGTGGTAAGACATTTACAAGAAACAATCCTAATCAATTCACCAGCGCATTCTCGTGGCTGGGACGAGATTCTTGTGCAGCTGCAAGAGGGGCTTGGTGTTATCGAGAGTTTGTTGGTCAGACCTTAGGAACTGTTACTCCAGGACGAATCGACCTTTTGCCCGGGCCACGTTCCCAGTTCTTTGTGTTCGAATATTGTGACAAAGACCAATTGAGCTGTCAAAAACCAAATGGGCAACGTTTGGGATCTTCTTGTACCGTTGGGCAGATCTTTAGAGCTTGATCACCAACATGGTGCGTTAAGTGATCGTGTTCGTGGGTTGATCGGTTCGAGTGTCACCGCCTACAGCCAAGATAACAAGTGAGAGAACAGCAATATAAGAACGATATAAGAAGCTTCTGATCGTGTCTTATCACGATAAACATCTGTTGATTTAAGTCAGCATGCGGTTTCCCAAATGGCCAGACTATAGCAGCAGCTGTGACACAAAACCACATCGTCCGACAGTCTGCTGAGATGGTGGTCGTGCGGGATTTGCGGAGCTCATAGTGTCAAATGGTGCAGCCTCGATAATGGGAGCTGTGCATGGAGAACAGATTCAGAAATGACGGATTGTCCTGCAGCATCCAAATTTACATAGTCGGTCGTGTGAAGATGCCTACGTGAACCGTTTGACACCACAAGGAAACTGACGCGAACATTAGCAATATTGTGAGCACGACAGGGTAGTTTTCATATACAATGCATTCATGCTAAAGTCCTCGATCATTACACGACTTTGACGATCCGCAAACTAGTCGCATCTAGACTCGTATCTTCTTGATGCAGCTTCACATCATCCAAAGGAGCGTGTTAAACCCGGACGCCAATGACAACTAGTTTGGCAAATGTCTATTCGTGATGGTATAGGGGATTTTAATGGACTGCGTGGGTTAGGGTTTGCCTCGAACTCTAGATCTCCACCTTAAAGTCGTGCCACGTGTGCCAAATTCTCTTCTGAGGAGCCGGACTCCCTCCACACAAGCACATTCCAATTTTTAGCGCGCATTGCAGGTTTGCGATGCATTGCAAACTGCCAGTTTCCCAAACCTTGCCTGTGCCCACCAGCGGGGAGTTCCCACTTTTTGGCGCGCACTGCTGGTTTGCGATGCATCGCAAACTGCCAGTTTCCCAAACCTTGCCTGTGCCCACCACCGGGGAGTTCCCACTTTTTGGCGCGCACTGCTGGTTTGCGATGCATCGCAAACTGCCAGTTTCCCAAACCTTGCCTGTGCCCACCAGCGGGGAGTTCCCACTTTTTTGGCGCGCTCT
>DF819281.1:0-78718 GCA_000836175.1 Taphrina flavorubra JCM 22207 | reverse complement strand
CATCTCTGAACGAAGCTGGGCTGAAAGCATATTTAACATTATGAACATTAGTCAAGGATCTCACATCTCACATTAAAAGGCTCGCGATGTGCTGAGATCATACACTATAGAGTAACCAGTAAGTGTTACAAACGCAGTTCATTCGTCATAGCTTTTGGTGCACGTCATAATTCAAACAGAAGGGATGCTTCAATAGACATCGCAACAGTAAAACTTTCCGTATCTCATATGTACAGCCACAACCGAAGGGTCCTAACATACCGGACTGGATTTATGTATATCCTTCCAGTAGCCAATATCGAAATATGCCGAAAATGCCGAAAATGCTCGAATATACAAATGAAAACATAAGATGCAATAGTATACACAAACATCCAGATCCCATACTGCGACTGCAGAGCTACAACGTCGAAATCGTCTCAGAGCCGTTGAAACAATAGTGTGTATCACGCTTCATCAGGTAGTAACTCGACGCTGAGACTTCAAGACTCGATGTCTCAAACGATCTAACTCGTGTCTTACTTCACGTTCGTACAGCTGCATCTCCAGCGCGAAGACCTCCGAAGTTTCTACCAAAGCACCGGTGCTGAGTTTGAAGTAGCATAAGGTCTTTGCGTCCTTTGTGCGATCGCATCCAACAATTTCTAGGACCTGTAATCTCGGAGCCGATCGCAAAAGCTGGCATAGCGAAAAGTCAGAGACTTTGTGGCATTGGTTCAAGGAAAGTCGTTCGATATATGCTCCACGAAACCGTGCAATTGCAAGAACAGTCTCGTCACTGATATCGCAGCCTGCTAGTCCAAGTGTCTCGACAGCTGTGTGTTTGCAAATTTCAATAATAGACCTATCCGTGATGCCTTGTGCCCCATTGACTCGCCCGACATTGAGGTACGACAGTGCCTTACAGGACTCAGCGATTGCAGAAATGCCATCGTCACAGACGAGCTCACAGGCTCGCAAGTCCAGTATCTGCAAGGCAGGACACAAGCGAGCAACCATACGAATAAGATCGTCGTTGACAAGAGCACAACCCGGAAGTGCCAATTTACGAAGAGTGCCGCTGGACAACATTTGTTCTGTTGGTACCAGTTTTGGGCAGACATACAATTCCAATGTTTTGAGACGAAATTGCGATATTTGCTGAAATTGACTTTGTTGACATGCTTTGACACGATGTAAAAGGAGATCACGACACAGATTATCCTTGCTGGCATTTGTGGCAGAATAAGCCTGTATCTGCTCGATACTGCTCAATGTTACGCGACGAGATATAAGTCTCAGAGCTGACACATAAAAAGCTGAGTTGACTGTCAGACAATTGAAAAGGGGTCCTGTGCATTGACTTTTGATTTGGTCCCCCGCGGTTTTTTTCGTCGAGTCATTACTGTTGCATTCTACAAAATTCGATAGTATACTTTCGAGTATCTCAGGAATAGCGAGTGCAGCACAACAAGCACTGGTGGATGTGCTTGGATTTGTCTCGAATGACGTTGTCTCCAACAGTGGTATATCGGAATGCAAGCCATATGAAGGTGCTGGCATGCGCACCAATTCGTTTTGCGATGACCTTCTTTGATTGTCGTAGCGAACACTGAGACGTGCTGGTGAAACGGGGACCTCTTCATAGGAGTTGCTGAACATACATTTTTTCGACATGCCAAATCGACTCTCTTTCTTAAAATTGATATTGTCAGTCTCGCCCGGAACACGGTTTTGGGCCGTAGCTGACATCGAGCGTCTCGCATTACGACTGACTCGGCGTGAATTGGAACCAAAACCAAAAAGACATCTGAGTCGCGAAGGGACTAGAGTATCTCTATTCTCATACATAGAGACTGGTCTTGAGGCAATATTCGAGGACGCCATTGTCACAGCAGTCGACAATATGTAATACAATGAAGTCCTTTGAAAGCTCGTTGCACCATATACATGCTGTATGCTATGGCACAGATGTCATTTCGGGGTGAGACATTTGTGGTCGCTATGGCCAGCCTTCTTTTCTAATCATTCGGGGACTCTGGGCGGCGGCAATGTCTCATACATACCGCATGCGGACGCGGCATTTTGAATGCTCGTGTCCGGCTGGGCTTCACGTAGAACTACTCGATGTGAAGAGTGACGATAATTGTTGCACGCTTGACATAGTTTGAAGTGGACGGTTGTGCTGTGATTCTGCGTGATTCACTGAGGGAACAAGGTTTCGTTACGTGCTATTGAATGATTGGTTGACAATCCATCCGTTCTCAGATGCGCGCAGATATGCCATTGTCCAATCAAATTGTCTCAAGCAAGTCCAATGAGGGAAATGGCAGACATGGCCGAACGTCCAATTCCCGCTTAAGATTAAAGCTTGAGCTCCAACCGCTTCTGCAATCATAGCTATTGCTTGCACGTGCACGGTACGTATACGTGCATGCATATGCATGCAAGTGCATACCTGTATACAGAATGCCTGATCGAAATTTCCATATAATACAGACAAGCCTGCAACGAGATACCATAAATTTGTCGTTACGGTGTGATTGTTGCATGAAGTTTTCATTGAAGAAAGGCTGTAGCTACAGATGTAGTGCGTAGCATACGCGCATGCATTCAAGCAGGCAATGTACCGTGCCAAGCCCTCGCTGATCTTTATCTTTTCATCCCGGGACATGGTCTTCCTGTAGGCATACTGGAACTTTTACAGGCAGTAGAGACAGTACAATGCTCGCCGTATCGATGTCCTTAAACCTCTTCGTGCATGCCCATGCATTGCCCGCTACTGAGCATATATTCAAGAATACCTGGTATCGAGCTGAAGCCAGCCACCTTTCTTAACGGAACAATCGAAACCCACACAGACGCCGCACGATAAGTTGAAAACCTGCTGATCACATTTAGGGCAGAGCACCTAATCTGTCACACTATGAGCCATTGTGGGAATGGGGAGATAGCCGACCACGTAAGTTGCGATTACCCCCGTTCCGGCTCGTCCTGGTCTCCACTCGTCCAGCTGTGCTATGGCCAGTGCTGGCCAGTATAAGAAGCATCTTTCAGCAAAAAAGCTTTAGCTATTGATTTATCAAGATGCTTTACGCAACATTACTATTGGCGACTGCAGTCGCTGCGAAACCCATTGCTCATTCTTCCCTCCAGGAAGCGCCTCTGCTCGCATCCTCTCATGCGGAAGTGATACCTAATGAGGTATGACGCGTCACCCACATATCAGTCTTTCGATGACTAATAAGCACTTAGTATATTGTGGTACTCAAAGATCATGTCAACGAGGCCGCTGCGCAAGATCATCATGCCTGGGTAAAGGCACTACACCTCGGATCTTTGCTCAAGCGAGAGCAGACACTATTCTCTTCACAGTCGTCCGTCCGCTCCGAGATCCTCGGAGGCTTGAAGCACATCTACGGTGACGTTGTTGGATTCTCTGGCTATTCAGGAAGTTTTACGGATGAAGTTCTGGACCAGCTCAGACGTTCCCCTGACGTTGATTTCATCGAACGTGATTCGATGGTATATGCATTGGACCAACCGAAAGGTGTATCAACTGATGCGCTCGAGAAGAATGCGCCTTGGGGTTTGGCCCGAATTTCTCACCGAGATCAACTCGGATTCTCTACCTTCAACAAGTACCAGTACGATTCACGAGCTGGTGAGGGTGTTACCGCATACATCATTGACACTGGTATCAATATCGATCATGTTGATTTTGAGGGACGTGCCTCTTGGGGCAAAACTATACCTACCGGCGACGAGGACATCGATGGCAATGGCCATGGTACTCATTGCGCCGGAACAGTGGCAGGGAAAAGATATGGAGTTGCAAAGAATGCAAAAGTTGTGGCAGTGAAAGTTTTGCGTTCTAACGGTTCTGGTACCATGTCCGATGTTCTTAAGGGTGTAGAATGGGCAGCTGCGGCCCACCTGAAAGCCCAAGCTGAGGCGAAGAAGAAGAACAAGCCCTTCAAGGGATCTACAGCCAACATGTCTCTCGGTGGTGGTAAAGCAACGTCACTTGACCGAGCTGTGGATGCGGCGGTCAAGGCTGGAATTCATTTCGCGGTAGCTGCAGGCAACGACAATGCAGATGCATGCAATTATTCACCTGCGGCATCAGTCAATGCCATCACAGTTGGTGCTTCTACACTAGGAGATGAACGCGCATATTTCTCCAACCACGGCAAGTGCACAGACATCTTCGCACCTGGTCTAAATATTTTGTCGACTTGGATCGGTAGCAAGTATGCCACTAATACTATTTCTGGCACCTCAATGGCTTCACCACACATTTGCGGACTTCTCACTTATGCACTCTCCTTGCAGCCAAGCTCCGAATCAGGCTTTTCTACGCCTCTTGAACCTGCAAAGCTCAAGAAGAAAATGATTTCACTTGGATCGACTGGCTTGCTTAGTGATCTGCCAGCACAGACTCCAAATATTCTTGCCTATAATGGGTTCGAATCCAAAGGTGACCCATGGCTGATTGAGTTGACTGAACACGAATCTAAGAAAGAAGTTCACAACACTTCAGATCAGGAGAGCTCTGTTGAAGTAAATGATCTAGCGCGCAAATTTGCCACTGCAATGCTCGCAGAAGTGCATGAGGAGATACGAGAATTTGAGGAATTGTTGAAAGCAGGTCTATAAGAGACCATAGGGCTATCGCAGGTAATTTGCCGCGTATTTGACGTCAATCGTCGCATGATCAGAGTAGTACAGTGATGAGCATTATTTTTGATCCTTTCATAGTTGAACATTAACGAAGCATTCAACCTCACAAGCTGATCACAAATGTTGTAAAACCGCTCCCGGTCGACAAAATTATCTTTGATCTTGTTGTCTGTTGCAATTGTCATCTTTATACGTCCGGAGCTTTACCGTGGTGGTTTGGCATCAGCGGCGTCTATCTCGGCTTATCCGCGACTTTATAGCTAGCCGTGTTGTGTTATATGTGCCCAGAGTGAAGATACAAAATGAATTCACATCGACTATCGACGTAATTGCTCGATTGACATCACGTAGCTTCGAGTGACGAGTGGAGGACAGTAAGCACTCAAGTGCTTTGCCAAGGAAAATTCCACTGAAACACGCTGCGGGCACTCGACAAGTCTCACTTTGAAATACACGCACACAGATTCATTCACACTGCATACCACAGATTGTACACTTATTTGTTATCAGCCAGAGTTGCAATCCCTCTCATATAGGCTTGCGGAAAGTGTAGTGTACCGCTCGCAATCCTTTTCTGGTCAAGCTTCGCGACGATCTGCGTGCTCCCAGCAGTGAGCTGCCATCGGAGATAATCGGTGTGTCCTCATGCGAAGTCTTTTGGCGATATTATATTTCATCCAGTCTATCGCGGCTATCTTCCAGGATGAAGCTGGTAGGCGGAGATCTCTATAATTATAGCGTCGCTGACGTGAAGCAGGTGTACTCGATAAGCACATTGCGTTGATTGGCTGTCCGAAGCAGCTAGTTTTCCATAGACCGACAACTGGCCTAGGGTCTATCTGCTATGCTCTCACACAGCGTAATATCATAGCAGCATTGTCATGCCGCGATGGGACAATTATATGGAGACATGCGGCTCTTCGTGATACATCAATCTTGACCTTCAGAGCAACAGAGGACCAGATCATTATTTTTAGTGATGATAATTCAGTCCAATGTCATTCTGCATACACAGGCAAAGTCTTGTGGAAAGCAAGTGTTTCGAACGCGATCAGCATAACGAACATGGCTATTACTCTGTCGGAAAGAACCGTATTTGTGCAAACCACGACGCAACTCATAGCGCTCGATAGAAGAAATGGCTTGACACAATGGACCAAAGAGCTTGTACCATTAGCCGGTGGTCCTGCAGAGTCACAAATATGCAATAATGACGTTGATGTATTCTCAATTGCGAATACACATGAAGGCTCGACATCTGACGTGATATACACAAAACGAGATATTGGTAGTGGGAGCAGCCATGGAGACACTTACACAGTGTGCAAAGGTTGTATCCTGCTCTCCAACATTCACCACGGAGAAGGGTCTTCTCCAATCGTTGTTACCCAGGAACTGAAAACGAATGGCATTACA
Organism: Taphrina flavorubra JCM 22207; assembly: GCA_000836175.1. NCBI lineage: Eukaryota > Fungi > Ascomycota > Taphrinomycetes > Taphrinales > Taphrinaceae > Taphrina > Taphrina flavorubra. The sequence goes on along the minus strand of DF819281.1, from coordinate 72,640 downwards.
ATCAACTTTCTAAACACAGAGGGGACACATTCTTTACATCCTCTAGCTGAGCACCAGAATGTCAAATTGCAGTCATTGGCTACCAATGGCGTGCTAGTTGTCCTTGCTGAGTACATTGACACGAATCTTGTCTCCCTGGGACGGATCTACAGCTTTTCAATTTCCGATGGAACTATGCTCAGTAAATGCGAATTGGCCTCAATATCCACTTCAAGTGTGCTAACACTTACCGTTCACGACTCATCAGTATATGCTGTGCGTGTGGTTGGGGTTCGTAATTCGTCTGGGCTTATAGAGTTATGGGCTTCTGATGGATCAGGCTTGCTACAGCGCAGCAAGATTGACGGCCAGGCTATTGGGATGGTGCAATCGCTACAGGTTCGTGCTGAAGCTTCCACTTCATCTAATGGCAAAGTGGTTGTTCGATTAATGCTTGCTACTAGCACATGTGAACTTTTAATGTGGCGCGGCAATTCTCTTGATTGGACACGGCCTGAAATGATCGCGAACACAAAATTCATGATGCTTACTATGCCATCGACAGTGTATGCTCATGAGATCAGATCTGAGCTACATGCTAATCCTGTTCGGAGTCTGTACAATAGACTGCAACGTCATGCGCTTGCACTCGCTTCCCTGACACGTGGCAGCAGCAAAACTGCCTTAGATGAGGCTGTCGTGTCTGACCATTTTGGACTCCGACAATTAGTCATTGGGTTTTCTGACTACGGCGTTTTTGCGATTGATACTGCTGCAAAGCACCAGTTACACTGGCACATCGCATTCCCCATACCCGAAACAATTTTCATAAACGCCTGGGAGCTTCGAGTCAATGAAGAAGATGCAGACTCTTCAGCACACCTAGGACTCCTCAGTCAAGTAGGGGACAGATTTGTTAGATACGATCTGGATACCAAAATTGGTGCAATGGTTGAGAAAGACTCGTGGCATCAATCCAAATTTGACCTTGAAGACGTGCTGCTACACATCAACACAAAAGATGTGGTAACAGTCGAAGTAAGTGCAAACATGGTCGTAGCAAAGATGCGCTCAGCAAATTCTTCACATAAGTCATCCTCGACCATCTGGACATTTGATGCTCCCAGTGGTTCACGAATTATTGCAAAATCGGGACTTTCTCAAGAGGATAAGATCGCATCCGTGGGTCGTGTTCTCGGCGATCGAGGGGTTCTATACAAGCATTTGCAGCAGTTTGTCGGAGTGATAGCCGTGAACGATGCGGAAGAGCGACTGAGTGTGTTTTTGCTGTCGAGCGATAATGGTCACATAGTTTACCAGGCAAATCATCTTCAGGTTGGAACCACGAAAGAGGTGCGATGTGTACAATCGGAAAACTGGTTCGTTTACCACTTTTGGGCAGGTGGAGACATCAATGCTTATCAGATGGTAATAGTTGAGCTGTTCGAAGGGCGTCGCAACGAACGCCAGCTCCAGCAGACAGACACTGTGCATGCACTAACGCAAGCCTTCTTATATGATCACGAAATCTCGGCAATGGCAGTCACGACTACCATGCAGGGCATAACGACAAGAGAAATAATCTTGTCCTTACAATCTGGGGAAGTAGCATTGGTACCTCGCAGACTGCTTGATTCTCGAAGACCTGTCACAGACAAGCTATCTGCAGCAGACAAAGAAGAATTCCTGCTCCCCTACGACCCGATCATACCATTAGAACCGCGTGCTGTATTGAGCCACACGATCGAGGTATTGGGTGTGGAGAAGGTTGCAGTCAATCCGACCTTACTTGAGAGCACAGGACTGATATGCGCATATGGATTAGATGTCTTCATATCTCGTGTGACACCGAGTATGCCATTTGACACACTGAGCGATAGCTTCTCCAAAGCTCAGATCATACTGTCTCTTACCGTCATGATCGTGGCGATTCTTGTTACCCGTCCGTTTACCAACCATAAGATTCTACAGAGAAACTGGGTCGAATGAGACAAAAGCATCAAGTTCACCATCATCTCAAAGTTTCTCGAAATTCCCTCTTGGTTCTTCGATACGCGTCAGCGCTGCTCCATACTACTTTGTGGTGTAAGTAGTAATTAGCATTGCGATTTTTACCCGAATAACAACTTCAAGCCTTTTCGGCAACAACAGAGAAGTAGAAATCGCCAATCTGTTGGATCATTGGTTCAGCCCTCCATGCCTGACATTCGACTCGAGGCTTTAGAAAGTGCGATGGTCTGAAAGAAATCATGAGGAATTTTCCACCTTTTCGAAGGACCCTTGCGGCTTCCTCGATCTCCTGTTTGCAATTATTGATAACGTCTTCTGGAGGGTCCCAAGGAGAGCCTTTGTAGCAGAGCATAGCATCCATGGTCCCTTTCTGTCACTAGTCAGAAACGTTTATTGATGTCTAATATTGTAACACACGTCGATAGCTACATCAAAAGATTCACTTGTATAGTGGAGATTCCTGATATCCATAATTTCAAATGACATTCCCTTACGACTCTCATTTTGGTGCTTCATGATATCGATAGCAACTGAAGAAAAGTCCACTGAAGCAACGTGCTCATACCCCGCGTCATACAGCTCAGCAGACAGCGACGAAGTACCACATCCCAGTATAAGAATCTTTGAGTCATATTGTAAGTGCTCTTTCAGAAATTCTGCTATGTCCGAGTACTTCTTGAACCAGTCATAGCCATCTCTGTCCTCGCCATGGTACCGAGAGTCCCAATACTCCTTTGTAGCCAACTCGGGAGCCCCCAACGACATTCACGCGTGCAGATGAATCAAAAGTATTAATGTCAGCACTTGGGCACTTAGAAGTCGCAAATCTGACATTCGCGAATTCGAAGCTTAAGTTGAGGAAACCCAGCCTCGTGTGTCCTCGTAGAAATCGATCCAAAATCGCAACGGCTCCACCAAATTCGCTCGACGGACACTCCGCAGCTTTACAACATCGAGCAATTTATGTCCTGCAATATACCAATACGATAGATGTTATCACAAGCTGGCCGTATATTCCATCTTACCAGCCAATCTCGTCGAAACACCTTGAGTGGGCTCGCAGCTACGAGCTAACGGAGAACTCACAGCAAATACAATGCTTCGGCGAATGCACGCCTCCAAATCACATCTGTGCTTACTATACGCCAACTGTTTCGGTTCTAGGATGATATCGACAATTGGTCGACGTCAACGAATTCGCACTCGCAGTCTCGATTTGTCTTTGGCGGTGAAAGTTCTCGACAAAAAGATTGTGCAGTCTTTTGCCTATTCTCAAGGGCGATCCTTTAGTCATCTTTATCACAAGCACAAAAGTACCCCTTGTAGCGCGAGCTGGACACTGAACACTCCCTATGGCCCGAGTCAAGTCATCTCGTACCTCAAGTGGTATCAGTATCAGGCGCCAGGTCACAGGTCGTATGCGACCAATTACCGCAAATACTCTAGAACCCTGTTGTCTCAGCTACGCGGCATTGTATCATCCTTCTTCCCGCATGGATCAGATCCTCATTCAGGGGACCGTCGGGCAGTCCCATTCTCAGACATCTTAAAGGCCCGTAGCTTCAGTCATGCGTATCGTCAAAGGCAGCTTGCGCCAATTAAAGCATATCTGCCGTTCGGCCGGCTAGGCAGGGACAATCGACGTTTCACTAGCTCGGCCACGACATCCGTCGACATCGGTACGGAAAGTGCTCAGAATCCAAAATCCCGGCGCCTCGCCTGGGCAACCAGAGTGATGGCAGCTGGGATCACCATTATTTTGGCACTTCGCTTCTTGCAAGAGACTTCAGAAGTAGAGAATCGTGGATTCAGCGAGTCTGCCTACAGCGCTTGGGAGATCACCGATCTTGAGCAAGTGTCTCCACGAGCAGCCATATTCACATTGCGCGCGCAGCCTGGTTCTACCTTACGCGAGTTAGTGCCGCTGAGTTCAGTCTCGATCAAGGAACCGAATTCAAATATCCAGCGACCATACACCATACTCAGTCTCGAGGGCGACACCATCAAGATTCTCGTGAAACGCTACGACGGCGGAGAACTGAGCCGCTACATTCATTCCCGGAAGCTCGACTCGACGCTGTTCCTGAAGCGCGTGCCGTCCGAGTACACCTTGCCATCTGAAGTGCCCACTCGTTTCGTCCTCATTTCGGGTGGCACAGGCATCGCGACGTCCTATCAGTTACTGAGACACTTTGCCGCCATGCCCACCGAGAGCCGGCCAGAAGTGAGGATATTGTATGCATCAACCGATGAACAGGAAGTCTATCTCCAGGCGGAATTTAATGGATTGCGAAAAATCATGGGTGACAAATTGCACATTGAATACTTTATCGATTCATGGGGCGCCTTCATTGACGGTCAAGACATCGCACACGCATATCGTGGCTGGACACCTACAACAACCACTACCTTGGTGTGTGGTAGCGACGGTTTCGTCGAGTTCATCGCAGGTCAGAAACCAGAAGTTGGCCAGGGCAAGATTGGTGGTTTACTTGCTGCCAACGGCATTTCCGATAATGTCTGGAAATTGTAGAATTACTTCATTCAAACTAGCGTAGGCAATTGCTCAATACATTCGTGGTTACAGGCACGCCCATAAATCAATGCATCTTTGTGGTTTTCGCATAAAATATGGCTATAACAAAGAAAAGTGCTCTTTATGTAGTGATAGATTGATTTTCTGTGATGGTCTTTGCACTTTTGTACTTGTACTAAATGCACAGATTTAATCGACGACTATGAAGCACCAAACTAAATATTGCAAGATCACTCGTCTTGTTCGTCATAAGAGGCATCGATAGCACCAACACACAGCTTCACCAACCATAAATCTGGTGTCAACGTGACGCCGTTCTTTCGCTCAAATTCTTGCGCTTCGAGCTCAAAGTATGAGATGGCGTCGATAACTTTGCCAATTTGTGGATCGTTGTCAAGTTCGCCCAGAAATGCTTGCGCCTTCATATCCTTGCCAACCTAGAAATAGTCAATAATCAATAGCACGTCAACTTGTTTGACAGTTTCCTCACCTGAGCAAATTGAAATCTGACCGCGCCGGGGAATCCTAATTGTGCAGTCTGTTGAGATGTGCCTGCGATGATTCGACGTGTCAGATCGCGAGGTTCTCCGACTGGTTCACCATCAGTAATGACAACCACCAAGATGGGCTTTTGAAGGTTTCGTGATCGCAATTTCTGCAGCACAAGAGGCTGTATGACACGACGATCGAGCTGTGTGCCAAGCGGTGTGATACCGGAGAAGCGAACTTGCGATACCAATTGACTTGCTGCTTGTGCATCGCGGATGCCGTTCCCTTCCACGTTGCTATTCATGAATCGTACCTGAATTCCGTCATCGTCAAACATCGTTGCGACTTCCGAAACTCTACTGAGAATGAGTTTCAGATCCTCGATTCGTTCTCCCCTCTCTTCTGCAATCATACTGCCAGAGTCGTCGCAGTAAAGGACCACATCGTATAGAGCCAATGCAGCAAGATCAGTGGCAATTTCCATCGGGATATCCCAAGATGCCGACAATCCGCGGAAATCAATGGCCTGGACCTTCTGAATCACTTGTTGCAAACGCTGCGGCGGATAGAAGGACTCTAGTTGATTTTCACGAACTATTCGGGTGAGGTTGTTGCTAATGACGGAGCCATCGGCACCTCCACCTACAACAGCTCCAGCTTGTGGGCGGCCAGGTAGTTGAGGTGCTGCTTGTCCTGGATAGCCCGGTTGTGAAGGCTGCCCGCCATATGGTCCTTGCTGCGATTGACCTCCATACTGTCCTGGCTGTTGCTGCTGCATTCCATACTGACCTGGCTGCTGCTGCGCCCCATATTGGCCCGGTTGTTGTTGTCCTCCATACTGTCCCGGTTGCTGTTGTCCGCCATATTGACTTGGCGCTTGCTGAGAACCATACTGAGATTGTGGAGGGACAGAGCTCTGTGCATACGGATTCGAGGACGGTTGATTGGCGCTATAGCCCCCGGGCTTCGTGCTCATTTGAGGAGCTGGTTGCCCATGTTGACCTCCCTGTTGCGGCACGGGATACGGAGGCACGGCTTGTTGCGGTTGGCCTCCTTGTTGTCCATAGCTAGACTGTTGACCGTAGGTGCTTTGCTGTGGGGCAGCCTGGGGTACTGGAGCACCAGGCGCTGCGCCGGCCGCGGGTCGTGGCCCAGCAGCTTGAATCTTTGAAGCGAGTCCCATGAGTTTTGTAGTAGGGCTTCCGAGTGTGGTTTGCTTTATTTCAATCCTTGAGGAGAATCTTGATATGTGCTGGTGTGAGAAGGAACAAATGGAGAACAAGAAGGCATGACGCACCACGACCCAGAAGTTCAACTGCACAGCCTCAATACGTTGCGCAACAGCCCCAGAGTTGCAATGGATTGCGCAGTGGCACGAATTAATCGAACTCCAAGAGCCGGAAACAAGCGGCTCCACGTATTGCCAACTCGTGATCATGATCCAAGTGTCCATCTTGCAGCAGCTACGTATACAATTACAATTAGTTGCGACAGGTCCTCCCAAACGCATCGTCCCGTGGCACAGTCAATGCTACCACATCTTTTTTGCTAATTGATGCACTTCTATAAGTCCGTACGCTCTTGCTAAAACCACAACATTGACCCTAATTGTCCCAAACGCTTGCCATGTTCAAAAGTGTTCATTATGGAGGACATTTTTGGCGTGATCCTCTTCATCCTCGTTATTGTTGTTGCCAATTTCATCATCAAATTCCTTGACATTCTTCTTGATTTCTGCCGCGAGCTTCTGCGTGTCCGTCACTACAGCGTCCAGGAGGCCTCTCAAGCCCTTGGCGCTGCGCACCTTGTCCTGCACTTCCGAAATACGCAATGTACTCGGGAATGTGGTAAAGATCTCCTCGAGTGCCTGATCAGCTAGCACAACCATGCGGAAGGTGCCTAGAGTGATGTACATGTCCTCGCTGGACAGCTCCCTTTGTACGGGTACTTCGATCAAATTGGCTTGTTCGTCTCGCTCGGCATATTCGAAGCAGCGGTGCATGAAGGTTGATACGCCGCGCAAGGTCGTATCTTCTATGTGATGCCTCGTCAACCATAGGAGTGTTTCAGTGACCTTCAAAAGATCATCGCGTCTCAATCGACCTGTGCCTGCAGAGTCAAAGAGCTCGAAGAACCAGGAAATAGTCTCCATTGGTGTCGTTTCATCTGTCATGAGACCCGCGATTCCCTGTACCACATTCTGCAGAGATAAGCTGCCACGAATTTCCAGATCCCACCTCGCAAATAGTTGATGCATAAAGTCATGCTCGCCTTCAGGGTCTTGAGCCCAAGCCGCAATGCCAGCCATAAACCCGCGGAATGCCGGATAGTCCATACGCATGTCTGTGGCACCGCCAATACCAACTCTTTGTTTGTATATAGCAGCATGGAAGCGATCATACAGATTCGCAATATCGTCCTTGGATAGTCTGCCAGTGTTGCTCAGTGATCTAAGTTGAGTACGCTTTGCAAATTGCTCTATTGAGTCGAGCGTTTTGTCCTTGTGCTTCCGTCTCTCTTGGAGCACAGTATCATGTGTGATAGAATTGAATTCTTTGAATGCTGTGACCATGAGCATTTGAAATTTTGTAATAGACCTTGTCTTTGGATCTTTCGAGGTCGGATACGCAGATGACTCAAGTGTGATGAAATAGGATTTCAGGACTTCTATGAAAGAGCCGTCGTCCGAAACTGCAAGAAGTTCCTCGCCGTTGAGTTTCAGGATGCCCAAGCCGACCTGGAATAGGACGCGAGGTCCTTCTAGGAAAAAGCAGTCCAGTACTCTGAATGCCAGGACCAAGGGCATTGAATTTATGAATAAAGAAAGGAACCACGGCAAAGAAACTAGAGATAATTGCAAGTCAGACTTTTGAAAGTGTGCCCATAGCACCGGCATCGTCTGTTCGACTAAAGACTCAAATACTCGTTGATCGAGCAAGGTACCGTACATGGTCGTTGAGTAATATCCTGGCAACATTTCCGTGCATAAAGTATGCAACAACCAGAAAGATTGTTCCTCGGTCGAGTAGATGAGCAAAGCCGCAACAACAATATTCATCGCCTGACAATATCCAAGCTCTGGATTCTTCCATGAGTACGCTGTTAAGACTCTTCGCAATGCACCGATACCGATATTGTCATCTTGATAAGCTGGAAATTCTGGCAATGACCTATTAAGATCCTTCTCGATCTCCTCCAAGGATATTGAGTTTCTGCCAGCATTGGCTTCTTGCAGGATCTCGTATTCTCCCGGATGAGCCCATCTCGACAGCATGGCACCACTAGTCATCTCCCAGATCTCTCCTCGCAGGGCGTTAGGCAGCCCTACGCGGACAAGTTTATGAAATAAAGGAAAGCGGATTATCGTGAGATTCCTGCCATTCTTGTCCATGTAGTCCTTCCAAAGGTGCATTTTCGACTTGTCTTTCAGTTTCCTGGCATCGCCTGGAAATGAGAATTCCTTGCCCATGCCCGCGGCGGGCGGCTCACGATCCTTACTCTTCTCAGCATCGAGCATATATTCAGAATAGCAACCACTAAGGAAAGGGCTCAAAATTTTCATGTTAGATTGTTGCTCCTTGAGACCTTGCTTGAAAACATCGCAGAAATGCTCAGTATGATTTCGCAGGCCGACAAATTCAATGGTAGTCTTCATACGGTGCCACGTCGTGATGCTTATGCTGAACGTCCCCATCTTGCTGTTTAGACGTTCAACCCTTTTGATAGCAAACAAAGGCATAATGAACATGGCACTATGTCGATCATTTGATCGAAAACATAAGTAGGATGTAGTCAAGTAGAGGGTCCCGCTGACAGACGTCTCACCGAGTTCCGAACCTGCGGAAGCAAATTCTGCGAGAGATTCCACAACGAGACTCTCTCCCTCTGGCAGACGAAAGTAGTCGAGGACTTGTCGATCATGTGGAATTCCTTCGCCCAGGGTAGACAACGCTTTCTGCTTGATATTGGCCCAGATTGCACTCATCGTGATCGGGTTTCTACGCAAATGCCAAGAAAGTCCTTATACTCTTATTTCGATAGCCATACGGGGTTGAGCTTGCACAGAGAGGACTGGCAATCGTTATCAAGCTTTCGCGAAATCTTGAACCTGAACGAAGAGCATGTTGCCGGCGAATAGCTGCGTCAATAATGACCTCTTTCTGAGCTGCACACTAGGCCGATTTTCGCGCGACTGTACAGCAGCAGAAGAACGCGAGCAAGAGCTGGAAAGAGACTCGTTGAAGTGGTTGTGAAAGGTGGAGCCTCCATTGTTTCAGATGTCATCGTATTGGTACACGAGGGATGCGCATACCTTCACAACTGCCTAATCATCAAGCGACTATGTACAACATGAACATGCGTCGAGTGTGCATTTCTTGACGCTCTTCTTGCTGTGCCTCATAAGACATACAGTAGATGAGTAATCAAGCGGCGCCGAATAAGAAGCTGGGACCTCAGCGCTCGACAAAGACAGCCTCGAAACTTAAACTTCTGCCGGCGGATGGGATCTTGGATGTACGAGAAACGGAATCTGGGAGGGACGTCTACTCGCAATTAGACCAGATTCAAGGCACGACTGCGCGTAGAGATGCGGAACGTCTGGGTAAAGCTCACAGAACGAGGTTACCACGAGTGACAGCGTTTTGTACAGCGGGATCATACAAGATGGACTCTCTCTTCAAATTCTTTCAGGCGCGCAAGACTACACATTTTACGACTCCCAAACGCCTTGATGAATGTATATACACACCTTATAGCTATACTGGTCCAGTCCCATCCCCGCCGCCCACAGCGGATCTTTTGGGGATCGAGGACGAGCCTTCCTTGGGGGAAAGCAGGACCGCAATCGACACCTCCGAGTCGGTCACTAGCGAGGTATTCATGTTTGAGTATGGCGTGTGTGTGCTCTGGGGCTATACGGAGGAGAATGAGAAGCGATTTTTGAAGGAAATTAGCAAATTCGAGGTGGAAAAACTGCTGGAGGACGATGTCGAAACTGAAGAATTCAATTATTACACAACCACACAATATGCCTCCAGGATTTACAACGACTTCATTACCCTTCGGGATGGCAAGAACTACATGATCAAACTGGCCATCAGTCACGCTATCGCACAATCAGTCAAGATTTCTCTGTTTGAGGAATTAGTGGATGGCACGATCGAGGACACGAAAGATATTCCGCAATCGGTCGCAGAATCCGGCAAGGTCAACATGTCCCGCAAAAAGATTATGATGTCAGTGGGCGAGTTGTTTATACTGCGCATCAACATCAATCTGTCCGGTTCTGTGCTCGACTCGCCCGAGCTGTGTTGGTCCGAACCGAACCTTGAACCAGTCTACAAGGCTGCAAGGTCATACCTCGAAATCAATCAGAGGGTCACTCTGTAAGTGCGCTCCAATGCATCCACGAGACATTTTCGCTAATTTTCTTGTAGGTTGAATCAGCGAGTACAAGTTATATCGGATCTGTTGAGCATGCTGAAGGAGCAAATGACCAATTCACAGGGCGAAAATCTCGAATGGATCGTGATTATTTTGATTGCGGTAGAAATCCTGATTGCCATTATCAACGTCGTGGTGGATTTGATGGCGGAATCATAAGATTTCGCACAGAAGTAGAGTTTATATCACACACTCACCAGCATATCTGCACGCAAGGGATTTTAGCGTTTACAGAGGCATATCATCGGGCGGCATTCATGGTTTAGGCACTTGCGTATAGCGAAGAAGACATCCATATAATTATCATTATAAGAAATATTTCACACCTCAAGTCGGCCAAGCATGATCAATCAGTTTGTCCTCCAACCAATAACCGAACATTTCGACCCAGAGCCAACCGCCCTCCCACCAGCGATAGTTTGAGGCGTGTCCCATCGGACCATGATAATCTAGGACATAGTCGATGGCATTGGCGCGCTCCCACGATTTGAGTTCCGCATAGCTCACACCCGGTGCATTGACGGCACTCGATTGTGATGCGAGAATGTAGCCGAGACCGAGAAACACGAGCGAGTACAGGAGCAGCAAGGGCCAGGCCACGAGCCAATTCGCACGCGACAAGAAGACCGTTTGAGTAGCGCCCGATGGCGAATTGGGAATGGCAGAGGTCATTGCGCCCGTCTGTGATCCATTCGCACGAGCCTTGATTTTTTGCTTCTTGATGCCAGCCTTCATCTTGAGCATCTTGTCAATCAGGTTGCGCTGCAAGCCCAGCTCATTGCTGAGGTTGGCATAGTGTTGCTTCATGGCTTCCTCCTGATCAACAGATACTGCATCTTTGACGTCCTCTTGGTGATGAATGTCGCTCCTTTTACTCGAGACGGCCTGTTTCTCAACTGTCTGAGACTCTTTCGAGAATGCACCAGAAGCAGAAGCGAATTCATCCTCAAGCGTGTTGGATCGTGGAGCTCTCATGCTCGCTTTTTTGACGTCTTCAAGGTCGATTGTCAATTGCTCAATGAGTTGGTCCTTTTCCAGACATTCTCGCCGTGCCTCAGCCAATTCATGCTCCACTGAGTCCATACCACTGCATCGAGTCTGTAGTGAAAGGATTTCGTCAAGCAGTCTCTGTCTTTCCTGCTGAGCCTAGCATTTTGTCAGCCTGATGAATCGTCATTACAAATAGAATCACCACTTACATTCCTTTGATCTCCAGAAACCATTCGAAGTTGTGCATGGAGTTTGTTGAGTTCTCGGCTTTGCTCAGCTTCCGTCCGTTTGATCCTTTCAGATTCGGATAGCTGTAAATCACATTCTGATCTGGCTTTCTCAAGCTTTGCTTGGCATGCAACAAGCTCTTTGTGGGCCTTAGTGACATCTTGCTCTAGCGATTGTATCGTCAACTCCGCAGCAGCGTACGATGCTCGAAGATCATTTGCGATGCGATCACTTTGATTCAATTCTTCTCGACTCTCCGCCACGAGGCTTTCGAGTCGATGAATTTGCTGCTCATTAGAGAATATTGTTCTCTCACTAACTTTCTCTCGGTCTTGCAAAACTCGTACTTGATTTTGCAATTCGTGTATCTCGTCATCATGGGGCCAGTCATTGGTTGTGTATCTGTTACTTGGGGAGAATGCTGGTGAGGAAGAGTCGGGGCTGTACGCATACGATTTTGACCTCGTCGTCAGGTTCGTGCGATTATGTGCTGGAGTGCGATTCTCCTTGCCCATAAGCGGTCTTGGATAGGGAGAGTCCTTATTAGGCGTGGATTGCGCCAAGGGACTGTGAGCACGGTGCATGTGTGCTTCGGAAGTATCATAATTACGTGACGGAATGGGCAAGATAGAATCTCTGTCATGATCACTCAATTCTCGGAGATTTGACTCATGCTTGAAGGGCGTCAAGGCGTCGCTCCCTGTATGGGTCCTTCGTTCCCATGCCTGGGACTGGTCCATGTTAATATCGAGTGATGCACTGTCATCGGCGGCGCTGCTAGGCATTTGGACAGTCACCCCCAATTCCTCAAGAAAATCGAGCACTTCTGCTTTCGACATGGCAATACCTGCCTCGACTACTGCTGCGGCGTTCTCCCTCTGATCTTCGGAAATGATGGGTTCTGCAGATTCTGGTTGCATTGCGTCGAGTTCATCGATCAGGTTCAGGAAATCCTTTGTATTGATTGATCCTGTTGCAGTCCGATCAAAGTGCCTGAATACTTCCTCGAAAGCGCGGTGTTTGGCGACATCCATTGTGCTTGATTTCCTGCGCACTTCAAGTAATTGCTCTGATGCACACAATGCCAGAATGTATCGCGTCGAAATGAGGACTCCTTACTTGTAGCGGATAGGGGTCTGAGCGCGCTCTTGACTTCGATGGCTATATGACAATGTCGATCGAGCAAACCGTGATTCACACCATTCTAAAATGCGACGAGATCGATATACAATCCACGACTGAATCGCGTTCAACACAATCACAAAAGTCATGCTGGAAAGGTCTTGGTCGTGGTTCGTGGTGGATTGATTCCGTGCGTAGTGGAGGGAGGGACGAGCACGGGCGTCGCTTGCGCAAGCCACTGTTGCGATGCAAACCTGAAAATGGTTGCCCGCAGCTGCAGAAGCTCGTAGCCTTAGGTCAAGTAGCTTGATTTTTAACAATTACAAGAGTCGATAGTACTAGACATTGATATACGATTTCTGGAGGATTCTTCTCTCATGTGTATATATCTACCCCCAGCCCAATCATCCTTACAGGCTCGCCCAACGCTAATTTTGAATTGTTACATGGTCGACACGCTAATTGTTGTTTCTCCGCCTTCTCTTCGGTGTCCTGTCGTCGTGGGCATCCCCTACATCTTCCGCAGCAGCAAACATGTCAATCGATTCCTAATGCGCATTAGTCAATGGTCAATGTGCACGTGGTCATGACTTACCTCTACATGGACGAATAATTCCTTTGCCATACCTGCTACTTCGCTGTTCTCTGGATTGTACATCACTGCGTTGCTCAACATTAGCAATACTGAGCGATGAAAAGATGTCACAGATCCAATCTCGCCAGCCTTTACTTGCGCACGAATTGTCTTGATGTCGGCCGGTGACTTGACAACTTTACTGTAATTTGGAGCCTCTCGATTAGATACAGGGTTGGCAAAGATCGATGCGTAGCGATGTGTAGCGATATTAGCCAGTACTGCAAGGATGGTGCTTTGGAAGCGCTTCTGACTGATTACGCTTCCGCTGTCATCAACGGGCGAACCAACGCGAGACGACCGAGTCGTTTCTGACTCCCGAGCAGTATTGCGTCTCTTGCCCCGTGCCGGACCGCCTCGTTTCGGTGCACTATCGGCCTCGGCGTCGTCCTTTGCACCGTCAGTACTCGTGACTGTGTTCATAGTGCTTGACCTAGTTCGTGATTTGCGCAATGCCATACTTGGTTGCGTGGACCGACTGTCAGCTGAATATATCTGATCATTGCTGTTGAATGCCACGGCGATCTCGTCAATCGTAGAATCTAGCGCGGCGGGAGTATTAGGTCCAACATCAGTCATTTCTTCGTCTTTGTCTTCCTCCGGTGAGCTGTGCTTTCCTCGCTCCTGCATTTGTGGCTCTTCTTCCTCGTCGATCTCTGACGGGTTATCGAGCGCAGGCGCAGCACTTGTCTCCTCCGGACTGACTGAACGAGCTTCGCCCTTGGTCGCTTCATCTGCAGGCGCTCTGGCTACGTCTGCTGAGGGCACTTCAGTCACTCTATCCTCCTCTACATCCTTGTTTGGCTTCGTTGTGGCACTGTCAACGTCGAGGCCCTCTTCAATCTCAGCCTTCTTACCCACACTCTCATGGTCGGGAGTCTTGGTAGTTGCCTCATGCAGCATACCATGAGCCGCTTCAGAGTTCAGTACTGGTGTAGACAGTTCCTCATCCCTTTGCTGCTGAGCTTCCGGGATTGCTTCCGCTGCGGTATTGATCCTTGACGTACTCTCACTCGTGCGCGGTTTACTGTTGCGCGGCTCATTTATCGTCTCCTGGGTTGAGCTAGGCACTTCCGTGGACGAGACAGATTCCTGTGTGGCAGGAGCCTGGCTTCCGGACTTCAAAGCCTTGTATTGATCTTCATCACTTTTGATGGCACTCTTCAAGTACTGTATGTATTTGTGGTAGACCACCTTCCAAATCTTGTCCACGGTATTGTCAGTCCCGGTCAACATTTCATTTGCGACTGTCGGCAGCTCTCTTTCCTGTATCAACTCGAAAGTCGAGCGGCATGAATCTTTATTCCAATCTGACTGGACAATAGCCCCTGAAGTCATGAGCGGATGCTGCTGTAAGCCAGCTGCAACCTTGGCATAGTCCTCAGTGCCATATTTCCGCACAAGCTGCACAAGCAGGACTTCGTGCAAATCTGTCATTCGAGTATTCCGATTATGATCCCGTGCTCTTTCGAGGTTTACAGCACGCAATGATCCCGCGCGACGATCATGAGGCCATATTGGAAGGCTGACAAGTCAACGATTGTGATAATAGACTAGCTCCATCCAAAGCTGCTACTGTACAACAAGCATATCGTAGCTATAGAAACTGATTTGCCCGTGCTCTCCCGACCGTTACGAGAACTGTGGCTGGTTCGTGGCTGATCGTGGTGAAGCGGGGCCGGCGATTTGTCGCCTGCGTTTGCTTCTGCACATGTATATATATATCCATGGATATACCTATGCATATGTGCCGTGTACCGATTGTTCAATTGCAATCGTCGACGTAGACGCAGCAACAGCAGGAACAAGCGGTTTCAGTACTACCTTACGGCGTGGCGTCCTTCAGATATGCATTGTGTAGCAGATTTTTGTGTTATTCCCATGGGAGTAGAGGCCTCGGTCAGCAATTGGATAGCAGAGGCACAACGCGTTGTTGAGAAGAGTGGGCTCACATACAAGATGCATGGCTATGGGTATTGCGCGACGAGAACCTCACGAGAGACGAGTGACACTGACCTGCTTCAGTACGGGCCTCGAAGGCGAGTGGGCCGATGTCATGGCCACCATTGAAGCAGTTCACAACAGGCTGCACGAAGTATGCGATATACGAATCGATGGTTACAAAAGTGCTGATTGATCGTAGCTGGGCGTTCCGCGTTGTGCCACAGACATCAGAATCGGCACTAGAGTGGACAAGCAAGGAAGTCTCGAGGCGAAGGTCAGTAGTGTTGAGAAGCTGCTGAAGCAGGCCACGTAAAAGGCCATCTCACATCATGGGCTTGAGCACGTCGAGTTGTCGAGACAACTCTTTCGCTGCATTAATGCCTGCTTCGCCGGCGTGATGAATGTCGCCGACACCCAAAGCATCCGAACACACAATCAGTGCCGCTTCAGAGTCACACTCATAACCTTTGCTGGTGCGGCTATTGGGCTCCTTAGGTTGAGCCTGGCCCTGTCGGATTAGCATAAAGATATTGTGAATACTTCCTGATATTGTACCCATCTCTTGATCTGCATCTTGTCGTAGTCGGCTGTATCGATGTTCAGTTCAGCGACAAGTAGATTCATAATCTCCGCGTCATCCAGTGCATAATGTGTGTTCGACCATTCATAAGTAGCGTGCACTGCGATTGGCATCGGATCTTGATTAGCCTCAATGTGTGTTTGAAACACTAATCTGTCTACGACTTTCGATTTTGTGAAGTTCTCCATGGTCATGGGACGTGTTGGCCACAGCAAGAGAAGTAGACATTTGTGATAAGGAGGTGCCTGACGGATAGCACCGACAAGACGTGGAAACGACCCCAACAATTCTATGCTCTGAGGTACTGGCGCCGTTAGGATGACGCCTCTGGCTTCAAGAGTCTCATGTTGCGTTCCATGCGCTACCTGAACGGCAAACACTTTCGATTGCTGATTATACTCGAGGCTGCACACCTTGCGCGAAGTAAGGATGCGCACATCCTTGAGATGCGCTGCCAACTGCTTGGCAAGTGAATTGATGCCCACTGATCCAATCAGTCTGTTATCCCTCCGACTGGCTCCTATGTGCTCAAAAAGTAAATTGCTGAAATGCGGTGTGTCGTCGCTGATCTCAATGTAATGTGAAGCTGTATCAATGTATCTTTTGACACCCTTGGACTCATAATATCTGGTCGCGAGCCTCCCTCCAACTGAACGTCCCTTATCAACGATCAATATCTTATGACCTAGCTTCTGCAGAGTCAAAGCTGATGTCAACCCGGAAATTCCAGCTCCAATGACGATAATCATCGTATCAGCGCATTGACAGCCAACTTCATATGCATCTATAGCTGAAAATCATGAAACATGTCATTGAGCACAAGCTTGGAGGCTATTTTGTCTAGCTATAGAGGCAGAAAGTGGCTGAAATGTGTGCAAGTCTAGACTTTTAGCCAAGGACATCTTTGAGCTACCAGGCAGGTAGGTATGTATGTATATATTGTAGCTACTACAGTTGTAGGTAGCTGCAGCGAGCATAAGCATACGATGCAGATGCATTTGCGCTGCAAGGATGTATTAGCAAAAGAAAGTGGCACCAAGCACTCTTGACAGTCTGCAAATGAGCTGTACTATCACGGCTTATGGGCCTACATTGAGGCGACTCCGATGGTTACATGACTACTGTATGTGTATAGGTTGCAACTATTACTGTTGACAACTACCGTCTGGGCTGTTCTGGTCCACTTTTGGGATTTGTACTGGTGAATCGCATCTGTCCACCAGCAACGTCAAAAGTGGATACCACATTCCGCATGAATGTGCCGCCTAGGATTGTTCTTTTACCAGCAAACACTGCCGACACGAAACCTGTTGTCGTCGGGATTCTCAGATCTCTGGCATCGAGTGCAAATTCTGTTCCGTTGATCGAAAGACTCAGCGGGGGCGCTTCTTGTTTATTCGGATCCCACAGGGCATTGTATGCGTTGGCGATTGACTCTGGAACCAGTAATAGAGATGTGCCACTATCTATGAGCGCGTCTTTCGGCAGCTTGATCTTGAGCTTGGCTGATGTTGGAAAGACGAAGCCGTCAATTGGTACAACATAATCTGTCTGACCTCGCGATGAGTTGAAGGCTCGCGAAAAGGACACCGATACAGTCTTGCCATATGTTTTCACTGGAGGTAGACCACCAAAGGACAAATAGCCTTGCGCTGTTGTGTTGAACTCTCTCTGCAATGCGATCGAGAACGCACCACTCGGTATGAGGCTGATGTATTAGCTCGCAAGGTTGCCACAACGAATCATGCACTCACCCAGCCTTCATAGCTGTGGTAAAGAATGGATCATAGCGGACAGGTCGGGATACGTCAGATGAGTTGGTACCGCTATCACGTCAGGAGTGGACAACGAATGGCATAGTGTATGTACCGGAAGTTCGACGTGATAGCAGGAAAGCCGAGGCCTAATAAACCACTGGTTTGTCCGTCACCACGCCATGCTGCCTAGCGAATGTTAGCATTCAGCAATGACACATCTCGAAAGACCGACCCGATCGACCAAATTGATCCGCTGCTCTGGCACAGTCAAAGTTCCGACCTTTACTATCTCACTACCGACAGTCCCGGACAGCCTCTCGCCATCTCCGTACACCGTGGCAAAATGGAAGTCGTTTAGAGGTCTGAAAGTCGTTGTAGGTTGATATCCAGAGCCCAGCTTACAAAACTCATTTGCTTGAGGCTTGAGATCCAAGTCCAGGCAATCGAATTTCTTGCGAACAACCCACGTGTCGGAAGATCCGGTGTCAATCACCATCTTGAACGTAGTGTTGGATCCTAGAGTCTATGATGCGATTAGTACGGGAGGGTCTGTGCGGAATTGAAAGCTTACAACTTCTGTCACATATGCAATCATAGCTTCACTTCCGAGCATATCGACATTGGCACTATACGAATCGGAACTTCGTTGCAGCGAGGCTTCCGCGCCGTATGCATCGAGACCTGATCCTCGAAGATTTCGGACGCCATAGACTGCATCAAGCTTGACGTAATGCTCGGCGTCCTGGTCACGTATGTGATAAGCAGCATTTTGATCCTCGAATATTGCGGCAGGAACGGGGCTTCGAGATGCTCCGGTCACAGTCCCGAAGCTCAACAACAGGCCTATGCACGCAGCGTACATATTTCCACAATGATAGTACTCTCGACTGTTCTCCCGAGATAAATGCACGGATACAAAAGTCAACAGATCAAGGAGTCTGTGCAAGACATGCAATACTGCTCAGCCTTTGATCGTGCAAAAAGTCCGTCCTGTCAGACATGCTCAATTGCTTCATTCATCGATGCTTCCGGACGAGTTTGAGATTTGACGTTCCATCTTGCGCTCGTCGAGTCAGGGACGATCTGAAACAACACGAGTAAAATGTGACACGAGAATGCTCCGATATTCGTCAAATTCGATCGTGGTTGTTACAGGAGACTTCCGATGGAGCTTGATTGATGTTTGCCTCCGCGTGGTCTAGCATCATCTAATAGAGCTGTGGTTGTCATGCATTCATTGGCGGATTCGATCAGTATCCAAATTGATAATTCAGAAATGTCAACAGTGTACCATCTGTCTTGTATATGCTATTTCCCAAGGCTTGAATCAATCATGATACCTGTGAGAGTAGAGTGGAAGAGAGTTCGTAGCTGTAGAAAAAGGTCAGACATAGTCTGATGTTGCAAGCAAATTCCGCCGGACAGCGACAACCTGCTTCGGCACACCGCACATGAAAGGATCTATATCAACAAGTGCAAGCTCATACATACAAAGCTTGTGCAGAGTTAGCGAAAGCAGACCTCTGCATTAATGAATCCTGAATACTTTAACTTTGCTCTCCATGAATTGGATTAGGAATTACGAAGAACTAATACCACCGCTCGTTTCGTGTGCTGCGTCATCAAATCATTACTACTTAAGTCACACAATATCTTTCCAATTAGCCTCGTGCCGTGTCAAGCAAGTATGGATCTTACCCTCCATCAACTCTGATCTCTGTTCCCGTCACGTAGCGACTCGCATCAGAGGCGAGGAAGACCACGGCTCCCTTCAGATCATCCGGATTGCCCATCTCTGAAAAAGTTGTCAGTAGCATAACAAGCAGACTCACCGATTTTACATACCTCCCATTGGAGTTAGGCCCTCCCATGTTCGCTTCAATTCCTGGTTTTCGTCCAAGATCTTCTTTGTCAAGCTGTCATCAATTAGACTTCAATTCCGAGCCAGATCTATGAGAAGCGACTCACGCTGTGAGCATATAACCTGGTGCAATGGTATTGACTCGGATACCGAATTTAGCCCATTCGACTGCCATTGAGGCTGCCAAGTGTTTCACAGCGGCTTTGCTTGCATTGTACGGAGCTTGTGGTTGTGGAATATTGACGATATTGCCCGACATTGAACCAATGAAAATCATGTTTCCTTTTCGCCCAGTAGACTATACAATCAGCATAGCTTACAAGGCCTCTTGTGATTCCGTACGATAAGATGACGCGCTACGTTCTGAGCACAAAGGAACGTTCCGTCAATGTTGACTGCATTCAACTTTCGCACTCGCTCGATAGGATAATCTTGAGCAGCAAAGTTCTCAGTAAAGCCTGCAGATGTGACGAGCACCTAAAACATCAGCAAGGCCCAATTTGCTTCCGGCTCAGAGCACGTACATCGATTTTTCCGTGCTTCTCGATGATATCGGCAATCGTCTTTTGTACTTGAGCTTCTACCATGAGTTAGCTTAGCTGAGAGTAGCTATAAGGGGGCTTACCATTGCTCACATCGCAACCCCACCCACTAGTCACGGTGTGTCTAGTAGCGGCATCATCGTCTTGCTTGCGAAACCACTCACCGAGTTCGTGTGCAGACTCTTCAGCGGTTTCCTTGTTCAAATCGATAATGGCCACTTCTGCTCCACTTTCAATAAAGGCCTGTGTCATCGTGTATCCAAGACCCCTGGCAGCTCCTGTGACAACACAAACTTTGCCCTCCAGTGAGAAGGAGCCTAATGTTCGCGTATAATGGCGTCCACCGTCGTGTTCAGGCTCTGTTTCTCGCAGGAATCCATGGCCAGGGTAGCGTACATTTATCGTGTCATCTGTTCTGGCGAATTCTCCAGTCGGGTGCGCGAAGTTGATGTCGCTACCATCTAGCGGGGACTTGTTTTGTAAGGGTCGTGAGGTCGAAAGTGTCCTAGCAATCCTTATCTCAATTGGCAGCTTTTTTAGGTGCTGTTTCAGAGCTATCCGTGCAAACATCTCGCAATATCAGAGTTGTCCCAGAAAATCAGGAAATGAGATGCGTCTTGAAGACCAGAGTAAGGTAGGAAGATTGTGCTGCCAAGCTGTGCAGACTTTCCACATCCCACGCAAATCAACGAGCAGCCTGCAGGCACGATACAAGGTAGATTTTCTTGATGACGAAGAGGCGCGATTGGGCACCGCTATCGCGGGTAAGTGTTGTCCTGGTACGCGCGCGTGCATTCACATTCAGCCGGGTCATTCGAAGCACCACCTCTCGATTATGTCGTGGGTCGCGCACTCGTTAACTACAAGTCAATACGGTAGTCTTCTTCAGATAGCGAGACCTATAGATAAGGATAATCACGCCAACTTCTACGACAAAGCTGAATGTTACGACGACCTCCAACCCAGATCCAGCTCACCACAGAAGACTTGCACGCCTATGAAGACATGAGAGAGCAGCAAAAAGCAGCTTCTGCCATGGCAAGTGCAAGAACTCCAGGAAGAGATAGTCAGAATACGGACTACGATGGTTATTCTCCTGCTAGTCGAGCACGAGGAAAGGACAAAAATTCGCGACTGGGCCTCGCCAGCGGTCCTTGATGCTTGTTTGACATGCATCAAGATCTGACGGGTAAGATTGAATGCTTATCATGCGTCGGCCTTCAGAGATCGCGCCATATACAACTCTGGTCACTTCCCAAGATCGTGCTGTCGCATAAGTTGTGCGGCATCTAAGACCACAAATATGAGATTTACTATTGTAAACGAGTCCTTATGTTGCACAGACTCGTTCAGGACCTAGAGGTTCTGCCTCGCTGACACGGACCACATTGCTCTCACACTCATAACAAGTACAGTAGCACGATTGAAGGGCAAGGGAAGTCACTGGCGCTTGTCTAGCCTGAGACATTGTCTGGGATATGTCTGCAATGACAAATAGATATTCAGATCATCGATTCATGGGATGTGAGGATGATGCTATGGCCACACATGCACTCATCCAGCATCGCTCAAAGAGCATCGCCTCGTCTTGTGATTGTCATGCAAGGTAGCTACCCATCTCGGTCGCAGGTGTGCCTTTATAAATTTGCCCTGGGCACAAATTTCAAGGTTGACCTGCAGGTTGATGGAAGGAATCGTGTGGCGTACAAGCGGCTTTTACGGTAAGGTCCGGGTTGTAGAAAGCGCGAACCGAGCACTCTAGATCTAGATCTAGTACAAGTACGTACGATACCAGTATATATACTGCAATCTTGCTGATGGACATGTGTATTACATGGACTGAGTGATGAGCCTTTGGCAAAGCACGTTCAGATGCATAGTTATACAATCAGTTGACTTTAAATCCAGCGAAAAAAGCACATTCAATTGATCTTTCTGTCCAACACGGATCGCAATCGCCATTTGAGCCTTCCATCTCGTTGAGCAGGACCATTGTCAATTACTAGCTCTTCTACCCACTCGATCTTTCTCAACACGCGTACGGAACTTGAGTTGATTCACTACAAGCACAAGTAAAGTACATTAGATACCTTCAGTCGGTCATCCACGCCTTTGTGTCCTTCAGTCTACTGGTGTCTTCGCAACTTCGGAGATTTAGCAAAGAAATCAAGCACAGGTCCTAGCATGGAGGCCAACCCATCAGCAGGCTTGCGGAATGCGCCAGTGACTAAGCTCCTTCTTGGTAGCGTGATCATAAATTCTACCTTACTCTCAATTCTGGATCTCAGTGATATCTTGTCCGTCACACTCGTTCCACAACTCTGGGGTGAGACACAAATATGGAGATTAGGGATTTGGCAATTGGCTTGCGGATCGCTCAGTGAAGTTCTGTTTGGCAGTCTTGCACTTTATAATATGTCTATGGTTGAGCGATTCATGGGATCAAGAAAGTTTGCAGCTTTCCTCACACTAGCGTATGGGACAACCAGTCTTCTCGTACCGCTCTTGCTTGGAACGTTGGTACGGCCATTCTCAACGAGAGCTAATTTCCTAGCTTGCGGTATCACGCCAACCATCTTCGCCATCCTGTTCCAGTACCATGTTTTAATTCCGCTAACGAGCTCCTTCGCTGCGGACAACGCCTCACGAACAGGAGTAGATGCACAACAACTTCTTGATGATCATACATCCCCGCTCAAGATCGAAGATGTCTGCACAAACAAGTTATGGGTGTATGCAATCGCTGCACAAATTGCACTCTACCGCTATCCAAGCTCATTAGTTGGTGCTATTACCGGATGGGCTGTCGGTGCTATGTATCAGTACTCTTGGTTGCCACAGAAATGGCGCCTGCCAGCATTTCTTACTTATGGAGTGCATAGGAGACCCGTAGGCACAGTCACTCGCGAAGAAATAGCCGAATCAGACATCAGAAGTCGCGAAGCAGGAGCCCGCCGATCAACAAACAATGATCCTACCATGCATCCTGTGTCGGAATCGGATGTAGAGACCCTGAGCAGCATGATGAATGTCACGCGCGAAATTGCTACAGAAGCTTTACACTCATCGCATGGGTCTCTTGAGAGGGCAGTCGATCATCTACTTATGCAGTGATTGTTCTCCTCGGGGACGTGGGACCGTGTCTGACTTCTGGGCTCGTGTGATGTGCCTGCTGCGACGACGGACGATCAGTGTCTTGTCTATTGCATTCAAGCAAGGTGAACGATTTGCAACTACTTTGAGTCGCGAATCTGTGGGAAGAACGGAGACCAAAAGCACGATCACCACATTCACTTTCGCTGCTACAAGTCGCCCTGAGAAGTCCAAAGCGAGTCTGATTCCCATACACGATACCATTGTCAACCTGGTCGTATACCCATGTCAGCAAGATTATCCAAGATGATCAGCTGAACGTCCTAAACTGCTCTAGAAGTAGCTATTGAGACTGGAGGTCATATAATAGAGGTCATTCGTACTAGACGAATCAGGTATTACAGATTGTCTTCTGTATTGGTGCACGGATTCATCATTCGGAAATCTGTTGACTCACTGCTTGGTGGCTATTATAGATATTTACCTTCACAAGATTCCGCGATCGTCATACCGCAAGGATTTGAAGGAGCTGCTAACCTTCACCTGATGGAGCTAGCTTCGTGGCTATTCACGGCCAAGCCTTACCTTAAGGCTTGGCATGGAAGTCTGATTCGGTTCCGCTGCGGAAAGCCACGGATCTTGACTGAAGAATTCCGCTGAGGCGTCCGAAGCCAAGACGTTGAAAGTTCACTTCATTCGCGCTCGGTGGTCACAAACTCCGGACTTTGGCGCCACAAAAAAGAAACAGGTCAGAGAGTACATACGTGCCAAATGTAGGGCAGGTTTTCCAGTCAAGACACGCTGCGTCGACAAGCTGGCGGTAGCAAAGCATGACCACAATGGACAGGTTCTGAAAGCCAGGTCTATGGACGCTGTGCAACGGAAGAGAAATGACGACTGTGGTCATATAGCCCGCGGCCCTAGCTATACATTCCAGAGTTCAAGCCAGCTGTGAGCGGCACATACCAACGGACGGAGACTCAGGAACGCCAGAATCCCGCCCATGGGTTAGTGCCGCGCATGTGCGTGCTTATATCGTGTGCAGCGGTCGTGCGTATCAATATATGTATACAAGATTAGAGAATAACACATGTTGCATACCTCACCTACTCTCCACGCTCAGCAGGACAAAGGTCAAGTCATGTGTCAGAGTCGTCATCGATAGATATTACAATTAATCTATATGTAACTAAATTTCCTTTGATATGCAGTCAGCAGATGTTCCTGCTGAAGGACCCCACACTCTGCTAGCTGTGGTCAGCTCACCCCAGGCAGCTCTTCATCCAGCAGTCTTGCACGAAGTCTGCTCAAAGCCGAATAGAAGTTTGTAACTCTCTCGTCTGAAACACATCCATGCTCTTTGGAATGAAGTTCGAGTGGGTCGTTACCGACGGCATATAGCGGGCGATAAGCCGCCCATAGCTAGCTGGGTACTTTGTGGCCACGAGCTCGCGCTCAGCAGGACAGACGCGTGAGAACATCTAGTCATGAGCACCAGCTGATTGACGCCAATCACATTGATGAAGCGCTTTCAACGTCCGCGAGGAATGGCTGCTGTTTTTTTTCATCAGAGTGGCCGCTGGAGCAATTTCGGTCTTGTGTCCAATCAAGTGACGTCTCAATCCTGCCTCAGGGTGTCAATGGGCTCCACCAATCGCCGGTCGGGCCAGCCACCAGCCTCTCACTCGTCCCTAGGAATTTCCACCTTCCTACACTGTGAGTTCCAGATCTGATGCGTGGGAGAAAGGAGCGAAGGAAATTCGTGGGGCGTTTGATGTGCGGTCTAACGGACCGGAAACGCCAGATGTTCCGTTTGCAAATGTTTCAAAACAGCTGGCGAGACTTGATCACTCTTTCCCCGAGACCCTTCCCTTAAATACCTCTAGCTCCTAGCAGGGTCCTTATCTACCAGCTTGTCGTCCCTCAATACAAATACACCAGCCCTTCTGCACTTCTCGGTCTCTATCCTACCTCTCTCTTTCCTTCGTTCAAAAGAGTAGAGCCGGCTAGTCATGTCGAGCGTTGCACCTCCCATCGTTGGGGAGAACGTGGCATATTCCAACACCACTGTTCCGCAGACTTATGTCCAGCAGGAGTACACTGAAGCTCCACGACGTGATTACCTTGCAGAGGAAGAACACGACCATGAGAAGCGTGAAGCATCTCCCGCTCGACCACCTCCAGCTGCTGCTGCAGATGACGATGAGGACGATGAGGACATGGACCAACTGATCGCCGAGCTCGAGTCTGCCGATGGTGCAGCTGAAGAGGAAGAGGAGGCTTCCAATGCCGATGGTGTCTCTGTCAAGCCAGTTCCCGAAGAGTTGTTGCAAACAGACACCCGCACTGGACTTTCAGACTCTGAAGTTTCGAATCGTAAGTTCTCAAAGATTTTTGTAAATGTCACCATCTAAACGTGTTTAGGACGAAGAAAGTATGGTATGAATCAGATGTCGGAGGAAAAGGAGAACTTGCTCCTCAAGTTCTTGCACTTCTTTGTTGGACCAATTCAATTCGTCATGGAGGCTGCCGCTGTCCTTGCTGCTGGTCTTCGTGACTGGGTCGACTTTGGTGTCATCTGTGCTCTTCTTCTTCTCAACGCTTTCGTCGGTTTCATTCAGGAATACCAAGCAGGTTCGATTGTCGACGAACTCAAGAAAACTCTTGCTCTCAAAGCCACTGTCCTTCGTAACGGAAGTCTCGTCGATATCGAAGCCCCCGAAGTTGTGCCAGGTGACATCCTCCAGCTTGAGGAAGGTACCATCTGTCCAGCTGATGGTCGTCTTGTCACTCAGGATTGTTACCTACAGGTTGATCAGTCTGCCATGACCGGAGAATCTCTTGCTGTTGACAAGCGATGTGGTGACAACATGTATGGTTCATCTGCCGTCAAACGAGGTGAGGCCTTCATGGTCGTTACTGCTACTGGAGATTCCACTTTCGTCGGAAAGGCTGCTGCTCTTGTCAACAAGGCATCAGGTGGACAGGGTCACTTCACTGAGGTCCTCAACGGTATTGGTACTATTCTCCTTGTACTCGTCATTGTCACACTTCTCGCTGTCTACGTCTCTGCCTTTTACCGTTCCACCAGAATTTCCACCATTCTGGAATATACCCTTGCCATCACCATTATCGGAGTGCCAGTCGGTCTTCCAGCTGTCGTCACTACCACTATGGCCGTTGGTGCCGCCTATCTCGCAAAGAAGAGGGCCATTGTGCAGAAGCTCTCTGCCATCGAGTCCCTGGCAGGAGTTGAGATTCTGTGCTCAGACAAGACCGGAACACTCACCAAGAACAAGCTCTCCCTGGCTGAACCATTCACCGTGGAAGGTGTTTCTGGAGACGATCTCATGTTGGCTGGTTGTCTTGCTGCTTCACGAAAGAAGAAGGGTATTGATGCTATCGACAAAGCTTTCCTCAAGTCACTCAAGTTCTACCCAGGACCAAAGTCTATCCTCGCCAAATACAAGCTCCTCGAGTTTTTCCCATTCGACCCTGTCTCCAAGAAAGTCACTGCTATCGTCGAATCGCCTGAAGGTGTCCGAATGACCTGCGTCAAAGGTGCTCCTCTTTTCGTTCTCAGAACTGTTGAGGAAGACCACCCAGTTCCGGATGATATCGCAAATGCCTACAAGGACAAGGTTGCTGAATTTGCTTCGCGTGGTTTCCGATCTCTCGGTGTAGCTCGCAAGATTGGAAATGAGAACTGGGAAATTCTTGGAATCATGCCATGTTCAGATCCTCCTAGACACGATACCGCAAAGACCTGTAACGAGGCCGTCAGACTTGGACTCCGTATCAAGATGTTGACTGGAGATGCCGTCGGTATTGCCAAGGAAACCATGCGACAGCTCGGTATGGGAACTAATGTGTACAATGCTGAAAGACTCGGACTTGGTGGTGGCGGTGATATGCCTGGATCTGAGGTTTACGACTTTGTAGAAGCCGCTGATGGATTCGCCGAGGTATTCCCACAACACAAGTACAATGTCGTCGAGATCCTGCAACAGAGAGGATACCTTGTTGCCATGACTGGTGACGGTGTCAATGATGCTCCATCTCTCAAACGTGCTGACACTGGTATTGCTGTCGAAGGTGCTTCAGATGCAGCTCGATCCGCCGCCGATATCGTCTTCTTGGCTCCTGGTCTCGGTGCCATCATCGACGCTCTCAAGACTTCTCGACAAATTTTCCACCGAATGTATGCATACGTCGTCTACCGTATCGCTCTCTCGTTGCACTTGGAGATCTTCTTGGGACTTTGGATCATCATTCTCAACCGATCGTTGCAGCTGGATCTCGTCGTCTTCATTGCCATTTTCGCTGATGTTGCCACTTTGGCAATTGCCTACGACAACGCGCCTTACTCGATGCTTCCAGTGAAATGGAACTTGCCAAAGCTTTGGGGATTATCCACCGTCCTTGGATTCGTGCTTGCTATTGGAACTTGGATTTGTCTTACCACCATGTATGCTGGCGGTATCGGCAAGCAGTCCGTCGGCTCAGGCAATGGATCCTTCGGTATCGTCCAGAACTTCGGTTTGGTTGATGAAGTCCTCTTCCTCGAAATCTCCCTTACCGAGAACTGGCTCATCTTTGTCACTCGTGCTAACGGTCCATTCTGGTCTTCCATTCCTTCGTGGCAGCTGGCTGGTGCAGTCTTTGCTGTCGATGTCATTGCTACCTTCTTCTGTCTCTTCGGATGGTTCGTTGGTGGACAAACCAGTATTGTCGCTGTCATTCGAGTCTGGCTCTTCAGTTTCGGAATCTTCTGTGTCATGGCCGGTGTCTACTACTTGCTCGCTGAGTCGGTTGCCTTTGACAACAAGATGAACGGACGAAGCAAGTCGAGCGGCAAGTCATCGCGAAACCTTGAGGACTTTGTCGTTGCCTTGCAAAGGACTTCAACCAAGCACGAGAAGGAACACTAGACGCTTTTCTATTTCGTCCTTTGGGCAATCTTTTTTTCTTCTTTCGCACTCAACCCTTTCGTCTCCTAACTTCAACACCAGCAACGATGCACACATGTACACATAAATAATCCTAATCTTACAACGACACCGAACCTTCCTATGTCAACCACATTCTCTAGAGCTCACATAGCATACGCATTAAATAACAATCACGTTATATGTCTTGGTTTTGCTATATCAATCACTGCTTGATCACTGCTTGAATGTATGCCACTATCCTTCGCGGCCGTTTGACACGATGTTGAATCGTGCACGATGTAGATGAGCACTGGCTCTGTGCTGCTTTATGCTGTCCCGGTGCCCGTGCATAGATCACTGTGCCTTCATGCCAACCATTGGTGGTGCAGGCAGTGTGCAAGTGACCGAGCCAGTGAACGACTCGTTGTGCACCCGTCGATCTGCCGCTGTCTAGGTTTTCCTCTCACTGCTGGACACACGCACGAGCAAAGACGATGGGAAGATATCGTACGTACTAAGCCGTTACCTTGCGTGCCTGCAGAGGAAGGTGATCAGTTGTACTATGCCCCAACCTGTTCAGCTCAGTGTTGCACTCTCTGCTCATGGCAAGGGAAAGGAACAATAGGGTGTGAATACAAAAATTTTTGTTGTGTGCTAGATGGAGTGGAATGTCTTGTAATGGTAATAATGATGATGGTGGGACACAAAATGAAATGACATTAAAAGAGGTTAGGCATATTTGCTATAGAATCCCTGGAGCTTCTTGACCTCCTCCTCGCTGCCGAGGAAGATTCCCGAGCGTTCGTGAATCTCCTTGGGGACGAGGTCGAGGATGCGTTGCTTGCCGTCGGTGGCGAGGCCACCAGCCTGCTCGACAATCATGGCCATGGGGAAGCACTCGTACAGCACCCTGAGCTTGCCCTTTTTCGATTTCGTGTCGGCCGGGTAGGCAAAGATGCCGCCGTAGAGCAGGGTGCGGTGGACGTCGGCCACCATCGAGCCAATGTACCGCGCACTGTAGGGTTTACCACTTTCCGGGTACTTGAGCGATTCAAAGTACTTCTTGCACGGCTCGTCCCAGTACATGCTGTTTCCTTCATTCACGGAGTAGATGCTCCTCGATTTCGGAATCTTCATGTTTGGATGGGTCAGGATGAATTCTCCGAGTGCGGAATCGAGGGTGAAGCCATTGAGACCCTTGCCGGTGGTGATGATCAGATTGGCCGAGGCAGCGTACATGCAATACCCAGCGACAATCATCTCAGTGCCGCTTCGGAGGACATCCGAGAGACTACCGGTAGAGCCATCCTTGACGCGGTAGATGCCAAAGATGGTGCCGACAGACACTCCGGCATCGAGGTTGGAGGATCCATCGATCGGGTCGCATGCCACACAGTACTTGCCATTGACGCCCTCGACAATGATGGCCTCTTCCTCCTCCTCGGAGATGATGACTGAAACGCGGCCACAAGCCTTCATGGCATCAAGAAAGATGTCGTTGGAGATGATGTCCAGTTTCTTTTGTTCATCTCCGGTCGAGTTGCTGCCTCCGGCAAGTCCACCAAGACTGAGCAAGTTGGCACGTCTAATGTTGTGGGCAATGACCTTGCAGGTGAATTGAATAGCATTGAGCAGAATCGTAAAGTCTCCGGTCGCCTTGGCTCCGAATTGCTGCTGCTCCTGCAGGAAGTACTTTGTCAAGGTATTGTAATCAGTCTGGACATTGTACGCAGCAGATTGATTATCCTGATGTTCAGCCATTTTGTTGTGCTACTTTCACTAATATGCTCGAACAATTCAAACAGTCGTTGTCGAGGCAATGACTGGAGAGCAAGAGAAGGGGAAGCTATACACCTAGCAGTCAAGCTGAGAACAAGGACACGGACGGAGACGGAAGAGAGAGCAAGAAAGTGGAGTTGCAGGCAGGCAAGCACAAGCACAACCTGGAAAGCACCAATTCAACGAACGCGGTGCAGCGATTGGGAAGTTTCTCCACCGGATCATTCTCCTGGAGTTCCTCACGTGCGTCATTCCCCATACAGCGTCGCCCGCATTTTTCACCCGGTTTCTGCCGCTCATCTTCCACAACCTAGTAGAATGGGCCCGTCTCTTCCCGAGCAGCGCTATCTCGGTCCTTGTCGTACATCTGGCCATCTCATCGTACTTTTGAGGAGATTGGTTGCGCTTTGTTGACACTGCGGACAGACTTGCCCAATCTGGTCAAATCAAGGGCGCCGTAACACAGACCTGCGCGCATGCAGCTCGGGCAAGAACAAGATTGAGCGTAGGTACACACGCAAGTCAGCGCAAGCAGACCCCAGACCGGTCTTTCTGCGCTCAGACTCTCTTCCGACTCCTTTTCTGCTCATTCACGTCTGTGCGCCGCTCCAGTGGAGAGATTGCCCAGACGTTGGCTTGATCGTGACGCTCCTTTGCTGCATGTCTGCCTCTACCCAGCCTGCGTCTCGGTGACTCAAGACAGTCTTGCACGACACTCTTTTCGCAGCACTCCGCCCCGTCTCATCTAGCAGTCATTCCCTTACAGCCGGCAGACGTTGGCGAGCATGCTCTTCTAAACACGACACTCACCACTAGATTGACCTTTGTGTGGCTCACCTCATGATACAACGTAACAGTGCACCTTTGAGCTCGCGCCAGAAGGTGGTCATCTCTTCGGCAGCAGTGGGAACTTTTGCTCCAGCATACCTCAAGTCTGCCGTCGAGCGCAAGATTGATCCGGTGGCCGAGGCTGCCTTTGGCGAAAAGAAGTGGATCTGGGTGAGGGATGACAAAGCAGGCTTTCTGAAGGCGTGGATCACGCAGGAGGATGGAGACAAATTGCAAGTGCGCTGCTCGGACGACTCGGTAGGACTCGCTGCACTTCAGCTTCAGACCACTGCTAACGTATCCTTAGGACAGAGTTGTTCTGCGCAACGACACCGACCGCGTCAATCCGCCCAAGTTTGATGGCATACAGGATATGGCTTCTCTGACCTATTTGAACGAACCTTCAGTAGCGCACAACCTGCAACAACGTTATGAAGCAGACTCGATCTATACCTACTCTGGTCTCTTCCTTGTGGCTGTCAATCCGTACCGCGCACTTCCCATATACGATCGCAACAGCATTGACTACTTCAAACATAGGAACCGTGATGAAGTCGCCAGACCCCATGTCTTTGGCACGTCCGATCTCGCCTACAGAAACATGCTCGAGATGCGTGAGAACCAATCAATCCTCGTCACTGGTGAATCGGGCGCAGGCAAGACGGAAAACACGAAAAAGGTGATACAGTATCTGGCCGCAATCGCAAGCAAGACACGAGGACAGAGTACATCTCGCACCACAGACTCGAGGGGCGATCTTGAACAACAGATCATACAGGCTAATCCGATTCTCGAAGCTTTCGGCAATGCTCAGACTGTTCGAAACGACAATTCGTCGAGATTCGGCAAATTCATCCGTATACAATTTGACGATCAAGGCCATATTAAGGGAGCACATATCAATTGGTTTTTGCTCGAAAAGTCCAGAGTGGTGACGCAGACGCCCAAAGAGCGCAATTATCACATCTTCTACCAGCTCCTGGCTGGCGCTAGTCCACAGATGAAATCGAGCCTGTTACTGGACGGGTCATATAAGGATTATGAGTACCTCAAACACTCTCGCGGCACGATTCCTGGAGTCAATGACAAGGACATGTTTGACGAGCTCGTGAGGAGTTTCAAGGTTATGCAATTCAGTGATGAGGAGCAGCACAAATTTTTTCGCGTGATTGCTGCCATTCTACTGATTGGAAACATCCAAGTGGCTTCTGACCGGGCCGATCAGGCAAGACTGCCGGATGTCACTCAGGTCGAGAAGGTGTGCCATGTGCTCGGTATCGCGGTCAAGGAATTTACAAAGGCGCTCTTGACGCCCAGGGTAAAGGCAGGACGAGAATGGGTGACGAGTGCTCGAACGGCGACGCAGGTAAGATCCTCTTTGGCCGCGCTTGCAAGGTCGCTGTACGAACGAAATTTCGGCGCACTTGTCGAGCGTATCAACCAGTCCACCGAAAGAAGCGGATTCGAAGGGTCCGCCTTCATTGGAGTATTGGACATGGCAGGATTCGAAATATTCCAGCAAAACTCTTTCGAACAGCTCTGCATCAACTACACGAATGAAAAGTTGCAACAATTCTTCAATCACCATATGTTTGTGCTAGAGCAAGAAGAATATGCACGAGAACAGATTGAGTGGAAGTTTATTGACTTTGGCCTCGACCTACAGCCCACGATCGAGCTCATTGAAAAGTCAAATGTATGTGCTCATATCACACTGACTTTGTTTTGTACTATTGCTGACGTTATTCATAGCCTATCGGGATCTTGAGCTGTCTCGACGAGGAATCCGTCATGCCAAAGGCAACCGATGTGACTTTCACCGAGAAGTTGCATCACTTGTGGAAAGATCGCTCGAGTAAATATCGCACAGCCAAGTTTCCAAAGGATGGCTTCGTCTTGACACACTATGCTGCTGATGTGGAGTACTCAACCGCTGGATGGCTAGAAAAGAACCAGGATCCCCTTAACGACAACATTACGCAATTGCTCGTTCAAGCAAGCGACGATCATATCACAAGATTGTTCGCTGACACGGATCTCGCTGATGGCGTGCGCACAAAGAAAGGCCTGTTCCGCACCGTGGCACAAAGACACAAGGAGCAATTAGCTTCCTTGATGAACCAATTGAACTCGACTCAACCCCATTTCATCCGATGCATTATTCCAAATCACGAAAAGACTCCGAGAAAGTTCGACTTTGCACTCGTACTGGACCAACTCCGCTGCAATGGAGTACTGGAGGGTATTAGAATCGCGCGCACCGGTTTTCCAAATCGCTTGCCATTTGGCGAGTTCCGGCAAAGATATTCACTTCTCGCATCCACGATGCCTTCAGGGTATATCGAGGGAGCAAAAGCTGCTCAGCTCATCCTGGACACCATAGGTATGGACACTGCGTACTACCGCATTGGTCTCTCTAAGGTATTCTTCCGAGCTGGAGTCCTGGCCGAGCTCGAAGAACGGCGAGAATCGATGCTTCGTGCCTTGGTTATAAAGCTGCAGGCTGTCTCGTTGGGGTACTTGAGGCGTCACTTGATCAATAAACGCCTACATCGTAAAGACGCAACGGTGCTGCTGAAAGCCGACTTCAAGAATCACATCAAGCTCACACGATCACCATGGTGGCAATTGTTCATGAAGATGAAACCAGTCTTGAGTGCCACAAAGTCTGATCGTGAGATGAAGATGCGGAGTGCCGAGATTGTCAAGCTCGAGGCCTTGGCCAAGTCTCGTCAGGAAGCCTCACAAAAGGCCTTGGATTCCATGCAGAAGGCTGAACTAGCGCGTCGACAGCTCGAGGAGCTGCTAGAGGTCGAGAGGACGACTGCGGCCGACAAGGAAGAGCTGTTCCTGCGCAGCAGAGAGCGAGAAACACTACTACGCGAAGACCTCGATTTGGCTCTGGCAGATGTAGATACCTTGGAGAACAGATGTGACGAGTTGCTACTCATGAAAAAGGACTTGGAACAACAAATTGATGAGCTTCGGGCGGATGTGGAACAAGGCTCCATGATAGCTGAGAAATTGCACATGGAGAAGAACAAGTTAGCTGCTCGTCTACAAGAGCTTTCAACGACCATGGAAGACCACAGCGCCAAAGAAGAAGAGTTAAGAGCCACAAAGGTCGCTACAGAGTCTCTTCTCACT
The DNA here is from genome assembly GCA_000836175.1 of Taphrina flavorubra JCM 22207. Lineage (NCBI taxonomy): Eukaryota > Fungi > Ascomycota > Taphrinomycetes > Taphrinales > Taphrinaceae > Taphrina > Taphrina flavorubra. Next base: position 38,745 of record DF819281.1, on the reverse strand, counting down.
CAGCTTCGCAACGATCTGCAAGCCAGCAATGCTGAGCTCGACGAAGTTCGTTCCAAATTGATAAAGGCCCAGGAAGGACTCGACAAATCGTCCAAATCGGGGGACTCGCAGATCAAGATACTTCAGAACAAGTTGAATGAAGCACTACTGGAGAAGAAGGCCACCAAAGTGCAGCTCGATGAGATGATCGCGTCCATCTCTGTTAATGATCTCCTTATCAGAAAGAAGGATGGCGAGCTATCTGAGCTAAAGACCAAGCTTGCCGAACATGCCTCGCGGGCTACTGCGGCTCAGCGAGAAGAAAACAATTATGCAATTCGCCTTGAGAGTCTCGAATCACAGATTTCTAGCTTGCAGCTCGAACTCACCGCTGCAAGAGATTCGAAGACAAGTCTCGAGAACGAGCTCAGTATAATGAAAACTGGCGATCCAGAGAAATCTGCTTCTCTCGAAGTGGAGATGGAAGATCTCCGAAGACAATTGCTCGAGGCTCAAGCAGATCGCTTGAAGGAGTCCTCTGAAGCACGCATTTCACGGGAGTCAAAAGCACGAGAAGCCGAAACACATCGAATCTCTGTCCAAAGACTCGAAGTCATCAACGGAGACCTGGTCAAGCAAATTGCCAAATCAATGCAGGAGATCCTCGAGCTCAAGCGCGAGTTGAAGAAGATTGCAGATTCCAAGCAAGACCTCGAGGCCGAAAAGTCAGAACTCAAACTGAAATTGACGAAAGCGGAAAGTGCTAGTGATTCGGTTGATCTTGTGCGTTCCCAACTGCATCAGCAACTTTCAGAAGCTCAAGAACGCGCACGGACGGCTTTGGCAAGAGCTTCGCAAGTCGACGTAGAGAAGGAACGTTTCAGACGTGAAGCCATGGATATGAAAGCCAGATACGATGAGTTGCTGTTACAGAGAAACTCTGGTGACAATGTCAACAAGAGACACGACCAGGATCTGGTCGCAGCACAGACACAGCTGAGGGTGCTCACCGCTGACCACGAAGCCATCAAGAACGAGCTGCGCAAGAGCCGAGCCAAACTTGATCACGTCAATCGACTGGACGAAGACCTCGTTGCAGTGCAAGTCCGAGATGTAACCAAACAGAAAGATGCCATCGAGATTCAGTTGAGCTCTGTAGAGAAGGAGAAGATGCAACTGCAAGAAGAGCTACAATCTTTGCAATCCACACGAGCAAGATCGGCCAAAGAACTGGAAGATTTGAGGCACGAACTTGATCAAGAACATCGAATTGCAAAGACAGCAGAAACAACATCACACAAGCTGAAGGAGACTCTGGCAGAATCGCGCGCCAATCTCGATCGAGTGAAGCAACAAGCAGCGACGGCTCATTCCATGGTCCGCGAACTACAACTCAGCCTAGACACTGCGACGACAAGCCTTGCAGAACGTACGGCACAAGTTCAATCTTTATATCGTGCCGTGAACGACAATCAAGATGTGGTTGGTGAGATCGACTGGAACAAGGAGGGATTGCAGATGCAAGTACAAGGCGCAGTCAACCTGGCTGACCAACTCGCCAAAGCAAGACAAGCACTCAAACAAGCAGAAGCCAGCAAATCTCTGCTTGAGACCCAGCTTGCAGAAACTAGCAAACGACATCGCGAAATGACTGACTTCGACTCAAAACATGCCATGTACAAAGCTCGATCAGACAGTATCTCAACCTTGGATGTAAGCAATCCGCCTCACAGTCCAACGAGGCCTGTGGTTGCACCGTGGACGCCCCCTCAGACTCTTCGAGCCTTTGGTGAATCTGGAAGGTCGCGTACCAACACCTTGGCACAAAATTTTGAAATCAAGTCTCTACAAACCACAGACCCCACGAAACCCGACTTGGCGTACAAAAAGATTCAGGCGCTGCAAAGCGAGATTGACAATCTGCACAAACAATTGGAGAAAGCCTCGAGTCTCAAGTCCAGTTCGAATGCTAATATCTCACTCGAGGATAAAGAAAATCATCAGGCTGTGATCAATCGATTGACGAGAGAGAACAAACGCTTACACGAATTGCTGGACGATAATGCCGACCGAGTCGATGCCATGGAAACAGCACAGAGACGTGATCGTGAATCACTACGGGAAATGCAGAGCAAGTCCATGAATGAGATCGAATCCACATTCCAAACACTGGCGCAAGATAAAATTGCGTTGACGCGAGCACAACGGCAGAGTCTCTCAGACCTAGAGAGTGCTAAAGCAGAGCTCAACACACTACGAAAGTCAAATGCTTCCTTACAGAAGAACTTGCAGGATGTCAGAAAACAACTTGACACTCATGGAAAGATCAAATCACAAGAATCAACCATCGTAGCTCAACTTGAGGACGATCTCGCGGATGCACAATTGAGAGCCGAGACTGAGAACGTCCGTGTACACGAGCTCGGCGAGACTGTGAAGATGTATCGCGAGAGGGCTGAAGAGTATTTTGATCGTCTTGAACTCGCGGAAACCACAATAACAAAGGCAACACAAGCCGAAAATTGGGTCAAGCAGCGACTGCGTGAGACAGAAACTGCCCTTGAGGCTGCCACAAAAGATCGACAAGCGCAGGATACGTTCATCAGCCAGGTCCAGAAACAACTTCAGGACATGGAAATGAAGCTTGAGGATGGACAGCTCGAACTCAATTCGGCAGTGACCCAGAAAGCCAGGCTTCAACAAGAATTAGAGCAGTATCGAAGTATCAAGAAGCAAGAGTTTGAGGAGCGTGATCGAACAGCAGAACAAACGAGAAAGAGCTACCAAAGGGAGCTGGTTTCATTGTCAGGTGAGCTCGAGAGCGAAAGAAGCAATGCTATTCGTTTGAGAGAGGACAACAGAGCGATTCGTGCCGAAATTGAGGATTTGCGAGCCAAGCGAACAGAGGATCATCTCAATGCTGCTACGTGGGAAAAGGAGGCCTTACGCAAGGAGAATAAACTACAGGACCTGGTCAAGGATCTACAAAAAAGCGAGGTTGCCCAAAGAGAGTCTCAGGGTCGAGTTGTTGCTATGCTGTCAGAGATCAGAGAGCTTCGTGTCGCAAAGGAAGAGTTAGAAGTCGAGAAAGAGGAACTGAGAAGGCAAAAAGTTTCCTTGGAAGCCAAATACAAGACCATGAACACCGCTACAGCACGGGATCAGCAAGACGAGCTGACACATGCCAAGGGCTCAATTTCGCAACGTGAGCTCCAGGCCGCTCTTGCGGAAAAGGAGGACCTTGTACAAGCTATGTTGGAGAAGATCAGTATGGCGGAGTCAGCTGCGACTGGTGCGCAACGCGATGTTTTGCAGGAGCGAGAGGCAAATGTGCTCTTGCACAAACAAAAGGTTGCTTTAGAAAACGAAAAGAAGGAACTTCAACTACGTATGGTAGACCTCGAGACGAAATCCTTCACGACATCCACCAAGGATATTCAATTTCTACAGTCTAGAATCTCCGAGTTGGAGAAGGAACTTCACAACCAAGATCGCGCAAAGCTAGAGGAGTCTCGGACAATCAGAAACACGGATCGCACAATCAAGGATCTCGAGTTGATCGTGGCTCAGCGGGAGGCGGCGCAGAAGCGTCTCGAAGAAAAGGCCTCGAGAGCAGAATCAAGAGCGCAGACATTGCAATCTGACCTCGAGACACTGCGGGATGAGGATGCCGCGAATAAATTGCGTGCTAGACGTGCCGAACGCGAGGTCTCTGATCAACGAGAAAGGGCATTGCGAGCAGAAAAGGAACTCGAAAGGTACAAGAGTCGGGACGAGCTGAACAAGATGACCCGCTCAAATACGATGCTTCGTCTCAACGGCAATCTCTCCTCACTTCGGAGTGAGCCTGCGTTGAGCGTCAAGTCAAATTACGCACCGAATCGCTAGGTGTGTCTGTTCATATGCAGCAACAAGGAATGTCAATACTAGAAGGAGAAGGGACATAATATATGGAGCGTCATGTAGCGAGGGATGAATAGTAGTAGCACGGTCGGGCACGGCATTGGCGATTTGTGATTACAAGCGTGATTGGGGAAGTCTGTAACTCTCAATTAGTGATGAAACCACTGAATAATCTGTTGTCTTTTTCTCTTTTATTCTTGACCCGATTCTCGCAATCTCTTCAAGCGTCGAATCGCTTGCTGGCGACGTCCCAGTTGATGACGGACCAGATGGCGTCAAAGTACTTGACCTTGGCGTTTTCGTACTGGAGGTAATATGCGTGTTCCCAGGCGTCTACGCCGAGGATGACGGTATCCGCCGTGACGGGGTCCTGATTCGCCGTCGTGACAATCTTTAATGTTCCCTTTGCCGATGACGAGGAGGAATTATTGTTGTCGCGCACGAGCCATCCCCATCCGGATCCCTGGATACTCGCCAACGCGGCGTTGAATTCCTTTTGTAATCCCGAGACTCCCCCAAACTGTTGCTGGATTTGTCGTCCTAGTGCCGAACTGCTGTCGAGTGTCGTTTTTCCCGCGGGCGCCAAGTTTTCCCAGAAAAGCGAGTCTACCCTAGTCAGCCTGTCATTCTTATCATCCCGTCTCGTCTTGCCCCCGTTTTTTCCGATCAAGATCCGGAATGATAGGACGGAATAGACGAGGATAGCTGGGGGAAGGTACGGTTGAGGTGTCCGCCGCCGTTGAATTTAATGGCAGACTGCAACGCAATGGAAGACTTGACGTCTCCGTCCGCGACGGCGGCGGATAATTTCTCTTGGGCGGCATTCAAGTTGGCGACATAGGTCGCGTGGTGTTTGTCGTGGTGCAGACGCATGATGGTCTGGGAGATGGCGGGTTCCAGGGCGTCGTAGGCGTATGGTAAGGCAGGCAGGGTCGCGGAGTGTAGGTTCCTTTGTCTGGCGATACCATTGCTCGCCAGTGTCTTTATCAATGTGCGGGACGCCGATGACTTGAACATGATTCTGTTGAATATTATCTTCTTTAGTGGATGAAATCAGAGATATAGTTTTGTACCAAGATCTGGACGATGAAATCAATGGTCGAGGTTGGAAGAGTAAGGTCCGGTAGGCCGGGAAGAGCCACCCCGCAAATATGCGTCATTCAAAGTGCAGACAACTTGTGGCCGCAACAAATCGCACTTATATATGGCACTTACATAGATGGTGAAAAATCATTAGATTGCTCATTACCTACGCCAACGATGGAGGAGATATCTACAGTCATAAAAAAACATGGAAAAGGAGATTCTACTACGTCTGCTTCTCGAGCGACTGCTGCAGCACGAGCTCGGCATAGAGTCCGCGCGCATTGACCAACTCGTGGTGCGTGCCGGATTCCGCGATGCGGCCCTGATCAAAGACATAAATGACATCGGCCTTTTGAATGGTGGAGAGTCGGTGAGCGACGGCAATCGTCGTCCTACCTTTCGCCGCCTTGTCCAGTGCCGCCTGCACCACCTTTTCAGACTCAGAGTCCAGCGCCGAGGTCGCCTCGTCCAGTAAGAGCACCTTGGGATTCCTGATGAGTGCCCTCGCAATCGCAATTCGCTGCTTCTGGCCACCCGACAATGCGGTACCTCGATTACCGCACATCGTCTCGAAGCCGGCGGGTAAAGACTCGATGAATTCGAGAATGTTGGCGTCCCGGCAGGCCTGTTCAAGTTCAGCTTGCGAGACGTCATCCCGGTTCGCACCGAGCAAGACGTTGAACTTGATTGTGCCTTGATACAGCGTAGGCTCTTGTGCCACCAGGGACATTGACCGTCTATACTTTTCGAGATTGAGAGTCTTTAGATCGTGACCGTCGACCGTGACGCTGCCAGTCAAGGGATTGTAGAATCGCTCAATCAGTCCGATTGTCGTCGACTTGCCACATCCAGAGGCACCCACCAAAGCGACATATTGTCCCGGCAGCACCTTGAGGCTGAGACCGCGCAACACGGGAACGTCGGGACGAGTTGGATAGCGGAAGTGTACGTTGTCGAATTCGATGAAACCCTCTGAAACTCCATTCGGAGAGCCCTCGCTCGACCAAACATCAATCTCCGGCTTGCGCTCGACGAGCGCCACGACATTCTGTGCAGAAGTCCTTGCCTTGGTCATATCGGGTGCAAACGAGAAGAATTGTCCCGCGGATTGCGCACCGAAGGTGATTGCCACGAAACAGAGGAAAAAGTCGTAAATGCCGATTCTACCACTCACAATCAGCGTCGATCCATACCAAAATGCGAGACCATTAATCAAGAAGACGATGGACTGTGAAGCAGCAAAGAAGATTGTGGTCTTGAGTGTCGAGAAGAAGGCTGCCCTTTGCGGTCCTGCCAAGGAGGCCTCGTATATCCTGTACACGTCCTGCTCTCGAGTGAGCGAGGCGACGGTCCGGATAACAGAGGTCGCCTCGCACGCGAAATTGGCACTAGCCTCGTATGCCTTTTTCGTCCTGTTTTGGTAGACTGTCAGCAGCTTGAATCGCAGGTACCCGGCAGTGACCAAGACTGGCATGACACTGATTGTGACGAGCGCCAATCGCCACGAAACGACCAAGGACAAAATTGCGCCTGACGCGAGGTTGGTGAAGATTGTCAGAACCGTTCCTAGCGTGTTGCCATGAAGTCCTGCGAGGTCGGTACACTGCGTAGCCAGAGAAGAGGTGAGAGCTCCAGTCGAGTTTTCGTCGCGATCGAAAAAGGCTACGTCCTGTCGCAAGATTGAGCGGAAAGTCAGCAGCCTGACACGACGAATCATCATTTCAGAGCACCGACCAAAGAAGTAGGCCGTGCCAAAGTATGCGAAGAACTCGACGATGGCGATGATGAAGAAGAGCAGAGCGTAAAGGTTTGCGTCGTGCTGGAAATTTGGGTTTGCGATGTTTGTAAAGAGCGTGATGAGCTTGGCATAGACGACGGCCTGGGTGGGATAGACGGCACCACACAAGACGGCAGCGACAAAGCCCATAAACATGATTGGCCATTCCTTCTTGTTGAATGATCCGACAAATCTGATGAGGTACCAGACACCGTGTTCTTTCCTGCCATCGGCCGTCTCTCGATCAGCAAGGACCTTTGCAGAGATTGATTGACCAGTGGTGGTCCTGGTGAGCTCAAGTCGCCCGCCAGTCGTGGCCTTCTCAGATGGCATTGTATCATTCGAATATTCTCCTTCAACAGGATCTTCGGATTGCTTTTGAGCCTGTGCGATGCGTTGAGCTTGAACCAGAGCATAATATGCGCCCTCCTTTTCAATCAATGCGTTGTGCGTACCTTGCTCAATCAGGCGTCCCTTGGTCATGACGACAATGTTGTGCGCATTCTTGATGGTACTGAGTCGGTGAGCAATGACGATGGTTGTGCGATTGTGGGAAGCCCGATCGAGGGCGTCCTGGACAACCACTTCGGACTTGGTGTCGAGTGCGGCGGTCGCCTCGTCGAGTATCAGAATTTGTGGGTTGGAAATGATGGCTCGGGCAATGGCGACTCTCTGCTTCTGTCCACCAGAGAGCAGCATTCCCTTCTCGCCAACATGAGTGTCGTAACCTTGAGGCAAAGTCTCGATAAAGCCAGCAGCATTCGCTTCAGCACAAGCTTGCAAGACCATCTCTCTCTTGACCTCGAGCGATGCGTCCTCGTACTTGGTGCCAATGAGTCCATGCGCGACATTCTCAAAGACGGTAGTCGCGAATAGATTCGGTTCTTGTGAGACCAGCGAGACATTGGCACGAAGGGATTGGATATTGATATCCTTGATTGGTATGCCATCAATGGTGACTTGGCCAGAGATTGGATCGTAAAAGCGCTCCACTAGCCCGACAATGGTCGACTTTCCACTGCCAGAGGCCCCGACGAGTGCGGTGACTTTGCCCGCAGGAATCGAGAGGCTCATGTCATATAGTACAACCTGCTCTGGGCGTGCAGGATAGATGAACTTTATATGCTTGAGCTCGATGTCACCCTTGACGTGGTCGAGCTTGATGCCAGCCTCTGAATACACATCGATGGGCGGAACACGATCGATGGTCTCGAAAATCTTCTTTCCAGCTGAAATGGCAGAGGTGAAGGCTTGGATGTTTGGTCCAATCTGTCCCAATGAGAAGGACCCAATAATGACGGCAAAGAAGACATTGATCTAGAAGATTATCAGCAGCTTGCTATTAAATCTTGCTCGTGATGGACTTACCACTGTGCCGGTATTGATTTCACCTCGGAGCAACATGCGGGACCCCTCCCAAAATGCCAATGCGTAGGCCGAATACATGACGAAAAAGATGCAGCCCAGCATCGTTCCCAGGGTGCGTGACTTTTTGAATCCTGCCTGTTCAGAGGCGGCCAAATGCGTGTCAAACAGCTTGGCCAACTTTTCCTGCGTGCCAAACGACTGTGTCACCCGAATGGAACTGATGACCTCTTCGGCGAGGGTGCCACCCTCTGAATAGAGATCCAACGACTGCTTCGTGAATCGTTCAAAGAATCGACCGACGACAGCCGTCGAGCCAATCATGGCCGGCAAAATGCTCGAGAGGATGAGCGTGAGCTTCCAGTTCTTGATGAAGGCAATGATAAAGGCGGAGAAGAGGGTAGCTATGGCCGCAAGGGTCAGACCAATCTTTTGTGAGATGCCATCTTGAATGAGGTTGGTATCGGACGTGATGCGGGTGGTCACGGCGCCGGCACCGAGCTTGTCAAAGTAGGCAATGTTTTGCCTCATGATAGCCTTGAGATATGCCGCCCTCAACTGCTTCGTGATGTTCTCGCCGGAAATGATGAAACAGGTCGTGTAGATGTAGGTGGTACCAAAGACGCCGATGGCGATATACACAAAGTAGAGCGTCAGGTGGTTGACATCGTGCTGGAACGCTTGCAAGTTTTGACCCGTGGCGGCATTGGTAAAGGACTGCGTCAGGGAACCAAAGACGATGGTCATTAACGGCTAGAAAAGGTGAGCCAGAGACCTTCACAAAGAGGAATTTGAACATACCAAAGCTGCACCTGCCGCGATACAGGTGACGAGTCCGATAATTTGTAGCAAGCGATCATACGGAGTCGCATAACGCATCAAGCCGAAATAGGTGACGTCCTTCGTGACGGGCGTCTCGATCTGTGCCAGGAGCGCTTCGCGCTGGGCGGGTTCGAGGTCACGGAGCACGGTCGACTCGCCATTGCGTTTCGCCTCGTCCTCTTTTCCAAGCGAACCAGAATCCACATCGGAATGTGTTCTCGAGACTGCCGAGCTGCCCGCCTTTTCGTCCGAGCTAGAATCGTCTGCTGCAGTCTTGCGCTTACGACTAAAGAAGCCCATGTTATCCTTCAGTCAAAAGTCGAGACTCGTGCGAGTCGTGCAAATTGCAATATGTTGATGTTGAGATACTTGTGATTGTCCGGGGGAATATGTATATATCGGTGGTTGATGAGGACGACAGACGATGAATCGACACACACACACACACACCGCTGCACAGCAACGCAAGTAGAGGAATGAAAGGATGAGCAAAAGGACAACGAGGGACGAGAAGGAGCATGACACACACATATAGACTGCAGGAGGAGGCGCGTGTGCAACGAGAAGGAGAAGCAGAGAGGATCGGGGTGGAAGTTGCCGATGAAGACCGATCGCTTGCTAATTGCGCATCACTTACTCACTCACTCAATCACTCATGATCACTCACCCGCTCAGAATATCCGTGGGCCAAAGCTCGAGTTGGCGGCTGATCTTCTTCCTCCTTCCTTCCCTGGAGGTCTTCCTTCTTCACCTCTCGTCTCTCTCCCGCGCTTTCTCTCAAGCTCTTCGCTCTCCTCCTAGGCCGGCAGACCATGTTTCTTGATCCTTGCAATTGGTTGCGATCCTCGAAATCTCGCTCGTTCTAGTTTTTGAAATTTTCAGTACTGATTGAATTGTCTGCACTTTTGTCAGTGGATATCTTCCTTGTCTGTAGCTATTGCTACCTATAGCTACCTAGATATAGGATTTACATATACGTATATATATAGATATACGTGTACAGCTACAGCAGCTGCAGCTGCAGCTGCCGCGAATTGATGCCAAGATTGGAAAGGTCGAAGGTCGATCGCTTCCAAGGTTGGATTTGCTTGAGTGGCGCGGAACCGGGGAGATTGGCGCCAGGGTGGCTGCAGCCTTCCCTTCGTTATGCTTTTTTGTGCAACACGAGCAGGTACGATCACCTGGGCACTTCTAGATCTGATTAATGATGCATCGTGTATAAATCTATGTAATCATATGAATATGCATGTATACAGGTTGCTACAGTCATGTCTCCCATATTTCACTCCGTCCCTGCTACGAAAAGTACATCTAACACAACTCTCACCAGTCCAGCTTGATTGCCTCCGAGGCGACAAAGTTGCCCAGGTCGTCTTCCGTGGCCTGCACCTGCTCATTCACCTTTTTGCGGTTGAAGTAGACCTCGCAGTCCATGTTGACGCAGAGAATCTCCCGCCGGTGCTGTTGGCACGCGTAGCAAGTCTCGTCCGTCTCCTCCTTGACCTTGCGCTGCGCCAGCAGTTTCTCCTTCTTCCCCTCCGCCAGCTCCAGTGCCGCGCCCTTGTGCTTCGTGCACAGCTTGCCCTTGGCGCATTGCTCGCCACACACCTCGCACCGACTCGCCGCCTTCTTGCCCGCAGACAGGAAGGCTCCCATCACGCCGGACGCCTTGGAGACTGCCACTTTTGCTGATTTCGTCACCTTGAAGAGAGCCTCAATCTCCTTGTTGCCCATAAACAGCTCGAGTATCCGTTGCACCGGGTTGTGCACCGTGTGCTCGAGGTAGTACTGGTAGTCCAGTAGTAGTCCCTTATTGATTGCAAAGACGGGATCCTCCGCCTTTTCATACCCCTTAGAATTGGGCGTGGACTGGGTGAAGATGTAACTGATCCTCTCGCCATCCTTGAACATGCGTCGGGAATCTCGAGTCCGCATTTTGTCAATCACGGAGATGTGCGTCTGCTTCGCGTTATAATCACTCGCATTGGTGCCCAGCCAGAGTCCTTTGGTCATGATGTATGACCCTACATTCAATTCTCCAGACAAGATGCGGCCCACATCAGCACGCACGGACTCCTTGACTTGCTCTATGATTCCTTGTCGCTCTTGTGCTGCAATCGTGCCGGACTTGGCAGAATCGTTGTTCTTATGCGGAAACAAAATCTTGAAAATGTCCCCAATAACATGACCTATCAAGGGGACGGCATCCCTGCGATTGACCTCTATTCCCTTGACGTCAATCTCATCGGGCTCTTGCGAGTTGGTCCACAAGAGGCCCGCGTATCGTTTGCGATTCTGCAACAAGCTCGGAAACAAGACCTTTTCAAAGTCCAGTGAGATGGGATCCGGCCACACTTTGGACACCTCCATACTCATCTTCTTTCCAATCTCAATAGCATCGGCAACACTTTTGCCACCGAAGCACTTGACAAAGACTGAGTCCGTGTCGCCGTAAACTACTCGAATTTCCGTCTTTGCATCACCTGAATTGTACCTCTTCTCTATCTCCTGCTTAGCAGCTTCCAACAGATTTGCCCCTTCAGTAATTGTTGCATCGGCAATGGCCATATTTTGCAAGCGACTCTCCGATGCGCCAAAAAAGCCATAGACAGCGTTTGCACAGACCTTGATCGCCTTTTGCCGTCCATCTAGGACAATTTTCATGCCAGGGTCGGCAGTAGTCTTCATCAAGGCTTTAACTTTTGATCTCTCACTCAGAAAGTGCTTTAGAATCTGTGGAACAATGCCTTCCTTCACATCAGAACCGACAAACTTGCAGCCTCCAAAACCAGTCCAGCTTGATCCGTCGAAACCATCTCCCGGCCTCACCTCTGTCGAGAAGCACAGATTGCGCGCAATCAGGATGCTGGGGTATAGAGACTTGAAGTCCAGCACAACCACAGGATTTTCTGTATCATAGCCCACTTCTGGCATGTAGTTCAATGCTGATTGAGTCATTTGACCGCCACCTCGCGATTGCGCTGGCACAATGACTCCACGAGCACCACAGAATCGGAAGAGCTGACCCCAGAAGCGCCGCATCTGTCCGCGACTTACTACATCTTCAAAATTGAGTCCTGTTACCCTGCTCAGTTCACTAAAAGCCTCATCAGTCTGCACTCCTCGCTTCTGAGAGTGCTTACATATAAGTGATCAGAGAAGCGTGCCTTCTCATGATGTTCAGGGCGGCACTACACTCATGCAAGCAGTAGTCACCTAATCGAGCTCGATCGTCAAGGGTCTCGCTATTCCATAGCTCGAGCAGTGTCGGGTCTGACAGATACTCGAGTTTTCGACCGCCAATCACTGCCGAGCTCTCATTGATGGTATAAGTTCGTAAACGTTCTTCCCTCTCAATTACCGTTCGTAAATCTAGCACCAGACGTCCTATGCAACCGAGTTCGGTATGTTCTCTATTGGATGTGGCATTCATCTTGCGCTCCTTTTTCAGCCAAGCTCCGGAGTAAATCTGCCGGCGCTTCGTTTTCAGAGACATATGGGAACATCTAGCTAGATTGATGAAATCCTTCGGAAGACCAAGATCAAGAGCGCGATACAGAATTGATGGTATGGCCTCGCTCGTGATGTCGTACCCTGAAACCACATCGGGATCATAGGCAATGAAGATAGCGCGGAACGCCAGCAGCATTGCTTTCTCGTCCACAAAGCTGAACACTTCTAAATTGCTTGAAGGATCTGGTTTTGAGTCTTGGGGAACACCATGCGTCAGAAGTACAACCTTGTCCTTTGGATCCACCGCTAGTGGAGACTTTGTTAGGATCAATGAGATGTGCGTGATGAATGGATCAGGATCGTCGTTGGTGGTAGCGACGGCTTTGGGCCGGCTAGCTGCCACAATTTTGGATGTCTTTGGTTTTTTCGGTGAATTTTGCACGGAGGAGTTCTTCTTTGCGGGCTTGCCGTCAAGCGAGACACAGCTGACAATGAGGCACCTCAAGTCTGGTAATTTCGACCAGTTGCGAGTTTTCTCATCATTAGCTTCGGTCGAATTGGGAGAAAGTCCCTGAATAGCACTGTAGGCACATTCGAAGACGCCTGAGAGCCTTTCATATTGTGGTTCCCTGGTCTGTAAGACTTGATACTCTCCTCGCCTCAACTTTAACCAGCCACAACCAACAATGCCAAGATCTGCCATAAAGCGCATGTCAAAGGACAAGCCAGTCTCATAGACTTGCGAACTATACAGCTTTCCAGAGTTATAGAGGTTGAGAAGTTTAGGTAATTCATCGCTCTTGCCCAGTATGTTGCCAATCTGAATAATGTCCGTGGGCTTCTTTACATATATCTTAAGATAACGTTGATAGTCCTGTGGCTTGTCTCGATAGAACTCGAGAGGATCTCTTTTGACAATTTCGAAACGATCTATAACCACTGGCGTTTTGGTATTTGCATGAATCCCTTCTTCAAAGGCCGCGTAGTCGGCTTCATTAAAGGCAGGCGCGACTGGAAAGTACAAGTATTGCTGAAATCCTCTGACGAGCACAACAATAGAGAAGCCGTCCTCCGTGACACCATGTAGTCGAATCAAGGACGTGTCCTCATCCACCTTGTCCTTGCTTGCATCTTCACATTCCAGCAATTGAAACACAAGGTCCTCTGTTGTGCTCTCAAATGTACTGTGAGGCCGTGAGAAGACAGAGGCATCGATGGAAGTCAATAACGAGTCGTCTCGCTTTCGCTTCGCAGTCGGGCCCATAGCAAGGACTTCTCAAGGCATCGGAAATCTACAGTGGAATTCAGAGAACTGAAGACTAGACGTCTTTTCCGAAACCTGACATTCGCGCGTTTGCAGGTGTTCAGACGCGAATTTGTGGGGTCACTAATTAACAATGACGTCGCGACTTGATGGTTTGATGTCGCTTGTCTAGAAATTCTGTAACTCACAGCAAAATCGTGGCACAAGGATCAACAATTATGCAGCATTCAAGCACAACGTCTACACAAACAGAACACTCTATGATTCGCTTGAGCATAACTTGCTTACCGGCAGCTACATATGAAATCCTGAAATCGCTATAGCACCGGCATATGCGTATTCTCTTGTGCTATATGCTTTGCATGTTCGTGAACCTGTCATGATAGATCCTGTACACGTCAAGATTGAGTATTTCGTTTATTGCATATATTTCGTCATCTTCGACCTTACACCTTGGCTAGAGGTTCTTTACGAAAACGTCCTGCCATAGTCTTGAACTTGCGACTGATCAGACAGGGACTTCCCCGTCCACCTCTTCTGGTGGCCGTTGCACAATCGGAGCATTCCCCCGGAATCGTTTTCTCATGTCGAGTAGTCCTCTTTTGCAATCATAGAAGTTCTTGAGCAGAAGAAGACATTGTTCTGGCACCTGTGATCGTAATTGTGGATCCGACAGACACTCGTTGCCGGGATGTCCATTCTTGACACAATCGGACTTGTACAAGCATTCGGCTATAGCATCTCGAATGTCCTAGCCACGTTTAGTAATCAACCATTGTGGGCTTGACGCACGAGAGATACCTTGCAGCTGGATGGCATGGGTTCAAGAGGCAAGGAGCAGGATGAGTGCTCACGCAATAGAAGTTATGAATGATGGCGCGCTTGTAAATGAGTTTCCTTGCCTCTCACTTTGTGCCCAGAAAATGTCTGCGGGCAGACTTACCGGATATGGCCATTCCCAGATGAGATCAGCGAGAAGCGAGAGACATGTGATTGTGCCCAAGTGGTCATTTGGCTGTTGTACCTACGTGCACGTACGTGGTGGTTTCTATAGGCGTCGGACTCGCCTGACCTGTTGTGCTACCGTGATACGAAATGCTAGCAAAAGACTGCATCTGAGGTATCTACTAAAGCTATCCCAAGCAGAGATCTGATTTGTTCTCGTCGCAAAGAAAGTCAACTGATAGGTTCTCGAAGTCATCGAGCAAGATCGAGGATTGAACTGGTGAGGATCAGAGCTTCGTAGATCTCTAACGCAAATCACCATGCCATTCAGACTCACAGCTCGGGAATGTCTCGCAATCGTTCTTGGCTTCGAACTTATGGTTCTCGAGGTCGTCCTTCGAATCTGTACCTTCCTGCTGCCCCGGCGGATTCTGAAGCTCTTCTACAACCTCTCCTCGAAATTCGTGAGCAAGCCTGCCGAACGCAATGTGATGCATGATATTCATGATGCTGCTGGGTTTGTGGAGATGTGTGAAGTCTTTGGTTATGAGGCTCAAGAGCATGTCATACAGACTGAAGATGGGTATCTGCTTTGTCTACATCGCTTGTGCCAAACGAAGGCCGAGTTACAAGCACGCAGGCAAGCTAGTATGAGTCACAAGAGAGGCAAAAGACCAGCTCCTATACGAAAGCCGGTGGTATATATGCATCATGGCTTGATGATGAATTCCGAAGTTTGGGTGTGCAACCTCGAAGAGAGCAGGCAATTGCCATTTGTACTCGTCGAGAAGGGCTACGACGTGTGGTTTGGCAATAACCGTGGCAACAAGTACTCGAAGAAACATGTCAAGCTCAAGTCAAGTGATCGGGCATTTTGGGATTATAGCTTGGACGACTATGCCCTGAGAGATATTCCGGATACCATAGACTATATCCTGGAAACCACCAAAGCACCATCTCTAAGCTACGTTGGCTTTTCTCAAGGCACAGCGCAAGCATTTGCAACTCTATCAATACACCCGACCCTGAACGACAAGGTCAATCTCTTCGTTGCGCTTGCTCCCGCTATGTCTCCCAAAGGGCTGCACAATTTCCTGGTGGATGCGTTGATGAAATCATCACCGGCAGCACTCTTCCTCCTCTTTGGACGAAAAGCAATTCTCCCGTCAACAATTTTTTGGCAATCTATCATTTATCCACCACTATACGTAAAAGTGCTTGACACGGCAATGAGATTCTTATTTGGTTGGCATTCGAAGAACATGTCTTTCCAGCAGAAGACCGCCTCTTATTATCACTTATACTCCTTTGCATCGGTCAAGTCGTTGGTGCATTGGTTTCAAGTGATCGGTGCTGGCGCGTTCCAGATGTTCGATGATGAAGCGCATTCACTATACGGCAACTTTTACAGAGTCGCACGATTCCCAACGAGAAATATCACAACACCAATAGTGCTTATGTATGGGGGCGCGGACAGTCTAGTGGAGATTGATGCTATGCTGGCTGCCCTTCCTGATCACACGATTGCAGAGGAGATAGCGCACTTTGAGCACCTAGATTTCTTGTGGGCACGCGAGGTGGACGAGCTTGTGATACCAAGGGTTCTACACTGGCTAGCTGAGTATAGTGAACCTCTCGCACTTCGCAGACGACTTGACGGCACGGATCACAACTATGCACACTCGATTCAGAATGGCACGGATCTTGAAGACTCTCTCACAGATGATATATCCTCGGATTCAGCCTCAACCTCTCCCAGCCAGCGCAAACAAAAGAGTCTTGTCAATATGACAGGGTCCCGTGGTTTTGAACCCAAGTCAAGTCAACCGATAGTGCAAATTTCACAAGCATAAATGGCAAGACAAGGATTGCCATCTGTGATGTATTGACAGAGCCATCTTGTTTTGACGAAGACTACGGGTAGCAATCATGCAATGTCTTTGTCAATATGTGACTTCTCAAAAGCAGAACCAGCCAGGTCAACTATTGGCTCAGGGACAGCGAGCATGTCGCCTCGAAGGCGTGCAGGTCGTTGATCGATCTTCTGTGTTTCAGTCTCTCCAGATCTTGATCAACGACTTCATTCTGTGGCGGATCGCTCATGGATAAAAACCGGGTAAAGTGCTTCATGACCCTCCAAGCAGCTCTTGGAAGCCGCAAAGGCGAGACAAAGAAAGAGTGATCGTGAGCCTATTGAGGCAATGCTTCCACCTACACACCAGCAGGTGCCGTTGAAGATGATCTCTGACTCGCTAAATCACATGGCACCTACACACACGCCTCGAGACGTCTGAAAAGTCTATCGCACTATAATTCATGCGTCTATTGTTGCTTGGGGTGAAACGGAGCTGAGCTATCTCGCGTAGCGGCTGGTCTCAGCTTGATTGTTGAGTGACATTGATTGATCGATCAGTGGCAGTCTTGCAAGACTCGACTTGATTGTTCTGCTCGCTGCCAGCAGTCATGGCTGTCCTCTGGTCCTCCCTTCACCAAGCAATCCTGCCTTTCAGTTCTGGCTGGAGCTTGGTTCCTTTACCACTTGTTACTTGTCATAGCTCGCAGCCTGAGAACAGCTCATAAGTGACGGAGACTCTCGGACAAGGAGATGAAGGCCTCAATTCAATTGGTCTTGGCAATTCAAGCCCTATTTGTTGCGAAGGCCGTGGTTGCACTTTGGCCTCAACCAAGGTTCTTTGCTGCAGGCTCAGACGTCGTCACAATCGCGCCACGGGTTATATTCACCAAGACCTATGCATCAGGAGCAGCACCTGTCAGTGGATGTAATGACTACATCTTGAATGCGGCCATCAATGCCACCAAGATCCTTCTTTATGATGGATTTGTCCCTTGTATGCTACACAGACCTGACGAACAATTCGAGCCAAAGTCGTTACAAGATAAGCCACAGGTGCATGAGATTGTCCTGCATCGTACTGCGCATGACGTCAAACATGGTGAAGAAGTTGATGAAGCCTACAAGCTAATAATTAGCGCAGGAGGTAATGTTACCATAACTGCAAAACATTCAGCGGGTTTGGCGTATGGCCTTACCACTTTGACGCAGCTCTTCTACAAGCATTCCAAGTCAGACTTGGTTTATACTTCTCAAGCTCCACTCAAGATCGTCGACAGACCTGCCATGAAATGGCGTGGCCTCAATCTTGATGTGTCTCGCAACTTCATTCCAGTTCACCGCATCAAGCGAATTCTAGATGCGATGAGCTGGAACAAGATGAATGTATTGCACTTCCATGCTACAGACTCTCAGTCATGGCCTTTGGTAATTCCTGCTCTACCAGAGTTGTCCAAGAAGGGTGCATTCGAGTGTGACATGGTCTACACTGTGAAAGACTTCCAAGAACTGCAAGAATATGCGAAGCTTCGAGGCATACAAGTGGTCACGGAAATTGATCTGCCGGGTCACACAGCATCAATCCACAATGCATACCCGGAGCTGATCACTGGCTACAACGTTCAGGCTAAAGCATTTCCCGATGCCACGTCAGGTTATCCTGCGATTGACGTGAAGGATTGGAGTGCTTATTGTGCTGTACGTTTTCTGGTTCTATCCGTTGCTGCTCTGCTGACACATTCAAGGAACCACCATGCGGACAATTAAAGCTCAAGTCAAGCAAGGTTGATACATTCTTGAAGACTCTGCTGAACGATCTTTTGCCACGTATCACAAATCACAGCACATTCTTTCATGCAGGTGGAGACGAGGTGAATAAGAACGTGTACCTCTTGCAGGCCGGGCTGAACACAAATGATTCTGCGGTCCTACAACCTCTCGTGTCTGACTTGGTACTGTCGGTCCACAACCAAATTAGAGACCAAGGACTGACGCCAATCGCGTGGGAAGAGATGCTCCTGTCCTGGAATATCAGCCTTCACAAGGACACTCTTGTCCAATCCTGGATTGATCAGAACTCTGTCAAGAAGATTATTGAAAAGGGCTACAAGGTTATCGCAGGTTCTAGCAGTGCAACATATCTGGATTGTGGCAAAGGCCAATGGTTAGACTTTACCGCTCCATCAGTGCCTTGGCAACAATCTCAAGGCTTTGTCGACTACTGCACGCCGTTCAAGAACTGGAAGGCTATATACTATTACGATCCGCTGTTCAACTTGACCGCTGCACAGGTTCCACTCATGCAAGGATTCGAGGTCCATGCCTGGTCCGAGCAGATTGACATGTCCACAATCGAGACTGCATTGTGGCCTCGGGCCGCAGCAGCGGCAGAGGTGGGCTGGAACGGTACCGTGTCTTCCCGAGAGACTCTACCGAACGGAGAGGTCATCTTTCCAAACAAGGCTAGATCACTGGAGAGTGCTGGTGCCAGGCTGTCAGAGTGGCGCGAGCGTATGGTGCATCGTGGTATTCGTGTCGAGCCAATCCACTCGCGATGGTGCACTCAACGACCTGGTCAATGCTCTTTGTAGCAAGCAGATTCCGCGCCCGTCGGAGTAAAAGCATGAAATAGTCTTATATGGTCTACATATCTACACAAAATCTAGCTTGAAAGATGCCTTGTCGCTACCTGCCCCTTTGTGCATGAAATCTGCTCGAAAAACTCCTACAGAATACATTGTGACCGTTTTTATATCCACCGTCTCATCACTAAAAGAATGTGTCGTCGACATCGATGGAAAAGTCCCACACCAATATTTGTGAGTCCTGTGAACAACTGACGATGCGCTTCTCGTCGAATTGGAGCTTGAAGATGCGGGAATGGTGTCGTCCAATCTCAATGACTTTTTCATCCTCTATTCGGGCATTCTTGTTCCAAATCTTGATGGACATGTCGTAGCTGCCGCTCACGATTTTCCGCCGATCGGTCTGTATGGTGCGGACGAGTTCGGTGTGTCCGAGAAGTGTCTCGACGTGTTGTCCCGTCATGGCGTCGTGGATGCGGATGGAGAGGTCGGAGGAGCCAGAGGTGATGAAGCGCCCGTCAAAGACGATACATGCGATCCCCCTCTCGTGGCCCTCGATCGAGCGCGTGCAGTCGCCCGTGTCCAGGTCCCATATCTTGATGGTGCGGTCCCCGCTCGCGCTCACCACCGTGCGGTCCACGAATTGGACCGCATTCACGGCCGCCCGGTGACCGCGCAACGTGCGGATGCAGGTGTGTGGGTGACGACTCACCTCGCTGCGCGCCCAAATCTTGATGGTCTTGTCCTTGGAACAGGAGACGACGTATTTCTCGTCGAAGCGGACGTTGAGCACGGGAGCCTGATGACCTTCATAGACGTGCGTGCGTTCGCCGCGCAACAGGTCCCACGTCATGATGGTCGTGTCGCTGCTCCCCGTCACAACCGTATTTGTCTTGCCGTCGAATTGCAGGCACAAGACGGAGCCAGCGTGGCCCGACAGACACATGATGCATGCGCGAGATTCAATGTCCCACACGCGCAAGTGACGGTCACGCGAGCCCGAGACGACGCGTTTGGCGTCGAATTGTAGACAATAGATTCCCTGCACGCGCTGATTCGAGCGGTCTTGGTCCGTCGGTATCTCATAGACGGTCGTGTTGCCCGTGCGCCAATTCTTATCGAGTATTAGATGTTGTCGGTAGAGGTACTGCCAATTTAAACGCAAATTGTGCACATCGAGGTATGGTGCAATGTGGACAGGGTCGAAGGGGGCTGGCAACGGTTCGAGAATCTCGCGATGCACTTGACCACTGTCGTCCGTCGTAACCCGCATCGAGCATGAAGCGGTGTGGGACCATTGCTCGAAAGCCCTGACCATTTCTTCATTGACGTTCCATCCCTGCTTGAAGTACAGTGTCCTCCAGAGGACCGGTGCCGTCGCTATACGATGCCATTGCTTGCTGACACGCGTCGCGCGCAAGACGTCGCGATAATCCAGATGGCTGAGAATTTGCAGTACCAGTTCTTCGGGCAGGATTGGCATGAAATCGAAGTGTAGAATGGGAGCTATGCGATGATTCACCTCGTAGACATATTTTATCGGCAAGGTAGACTTGTTCTGTCAGCAGAGTTTTCATCGCAGGAGAGTTTGTGACCACTCACCAGCAATGAGAATGCCAAATCAGCCCTGTCCTGGTTGTTCAGCAGGGACAAGTGCGGAAACTGGCTGATGATGTCCAGTCGGTCATGCTCAGAGGTGAGGTCTATTGCCTCGTCCATATGCATTCGCCCTTCGTCGTTAAAGCTCATGCCGCAGAATTTCAGAGCACAGACTCAATCTCTGAAGTGCTATGATATTCTTCGCTGCATGCTGGCAGCTGAGGACGCGAAACTGCTACTGCACGGATGGTCAAGTACTTGATTGCGCGACGGTTGACCCTCACATTGGGAAGAACTCCCACGCATTCCGAAAAGGGGAATCCGGCGCTTTTTTGGCCGCCACGAAAGTTTGCGGAGTCGCAGAAACTGTTTCAGCAAGTTGATGCTCCATGACATGGCCACTACTACACAGACCGCTTGGTTGTCTCCTTCAGGGTCATGCATTAGCTCCGTCTACGGGCTGTCTTCGCTATGCTATCTTCTCTCTTGAATGCTTGTTTTTTAAGTCCTTCCCCCAGGGATGGTATATGCATCGTCACTTTTTCGTCAATCATCGTAACCAGTACTGTCACCGAATTCAAACATGCCCTTGTGTCGTCTCTGTGCCGTGGCCTGCTTCTCTCGCAGTGCCGCGACGGTAGTACCATAAGCCTTCTCCCAGGTCAGTCTCTTGGCTGGCACGACTGTAGCACTGCCAGCCTCTACCAAGGCCGCATTGATCGAGGCACTCGGATCCTCATTGTCCGGATCATACAGGGACATGTAGGTGATAGAACCCTCCTTTCTGTCAACACTTGCAACCAGTTGTTTTTGACACAAACTTTGGAAGAGCGCCACTGCGTCCTCTAGGTACTCTGCGTTCTGTGGAAAGTCGACAAAGGACAATCTTGCTTCCTTTGCCTGTGCCGATAGTGCTGTGAACTTGGGGACAAGCGGCGAAAGGTCTTTGAATGCCACGAGCTCAGAGTTTCCATAATCATAGTAAAGAACTTCTGCCTTTGACGTTCCTCTGTCTACGCGCTTGACTTTACCACGGTACCACGCATTGTCCTCGCTGAACTTTGCAGCCACAGTATCCCCGACCTTGGGTGGAGCAGAAGCAGCACTACTGGAGGGATAAGCGGTCTGCAATTCGCTCATGAGCCGCTCTAGCTGTTTCACATTGTCTCCAACTGTCTGATATGAGAAGGCGCCATTAGCTGGGTTCACGTCAGTCACCACAAGATCCAGATACTCGCGCTTTTGTGGTGCTTCCGGAGCGTTGCCGTTACTGACATTCTTGGCAACCTCTTCTTTCTCCTGTGCTTCTTTGGTCGGGTCATAGTTCGCATGAAGTCCTTTTCTGACGGTCTTTGCCCGGTTCTCTGCCTCCCTATACAGAGTGCCGTGGCCAGCTTGTTCAGCTGCATAGTCGTGCACAGTAGCCAATCCCTCCTCCAACAGTCCTACCGCAAAGTTCTCCCGATTAATATACAAAGAGCCTACGAAGCCACCTACTCGATCTGTCGTCTCGACCTCAATCTCAACATCACGCTGTAACAATTTTCGCGTGGCATAATCTGCTGCTTCAGGGCCCATGGGTTCTGACGACTCGGAAGCATTCCTGGCAGTCCTCGGAACCTTCAGACCAGACAGTACTAAGGTCAGCTTGGCATTCTCTCGAGGAATGAAAACCTTGAATCGACCTCCACTGGCGATGAACTCGACGATACCTACAACTTTCTTTGATCTTTGCAACGTATTGAGATACTGCTTGGCTCGTGTCACATTTTCGGACGCCTCGACGATTCTGCCAGGCGTCACTGGCTCTTTCGCAGAATGCATACCTTTCTGTTCTGCAATTGCCGTCTCTTCCGCGGCCAGCAACTCGTCCCAAATTGGAGAACGATCCTCGTCGTCACGCCGATGCCTGATCACAGTCGCATACCCTTTGCTCACAAGAAGTTTTGCCAGGTTATCTTTTCCGGCCAGAGTTATCGTCGCTACATCTCGCTCGTCAAAGCCGTCGGATGCAGGCTTGTGGAAGTCAACCACAACACTGACATGCTTGCCGATAGCCTTCTTTCTAAGAAACTCCTTCGCTTCAGCTGCATATAAACTTTGCTTGGCATCATTATTTCGTGGTCCACGAATCGAGCTCAACTGCAGTCGTCTCTCTTGCCCATCCTTGCTCCTGACAAAGATCGTGTCAGCCGACAAGATTCTGGACACAATCATTTCGGAAGCCCCACCACCATTCACAGCCTTCTTTGGGACATAAGATCGCCACAGATTCAAGCGCCTTTGCTTGGCGGCATTCTCTGCAGCACGCAACTTGCTCATACCTTCACCAATGAGTGTCGATTGATGGTCGACGACTCTGGCCAAACCACTGCTGAGCAAGGCTTCTGCAATGTTGCCTGCTGGATGATGAATCGTCGCAATGTAACCAGTGGCATTCTGATTCGTACCCAGTAGAGTTACTTGAACGAATCGCTGAGTCAGTCTGGACTCGACAAACGTCTTTGCCTCCTCCGAATACTCCTCGCCCTTTTCAGTCACTTCGTCTCCGCTCGTTTTTGCAAGGTTGGGACATTTGATGCCAGCAACCAGTAGATTGAGATATTGATGCTTCGTTGGTTCTAGCAACAGTCGAGCACGGATACTGTCTCCGGCACGTACCTGCTCGATCACAGCATCCAATTTCTTGCCCTTGTAAGACTTCAAGAACGCATCTGCATCTGGAGCATCTTGGTTGGCTTCAATGACGACGGGTGAAGCAGCCCACAGGCCTTTGAATTCTGAGCGAGCTTGAGCGTCGAGCAATTGATAAGTCTCCAGGGTCGTATTGTCCGCATCTTCGCGCTTACTGGATTCTTCTCTGTATTTGACGAGCCCTTCGCGAAGTAGAGGCTCAGCAATATCATGCCCGTTGAGTTTGACTTGACCAAACTCTCTTTGAGTTGTTGGGATGGTGTATGCAATGGTAAAGGTGACTTGCTTGCCCACCAAATTCTTTCGCAATGATTCTCGTGCCTGAAAAGCTCCGACTTCATCACCGGTCCTGTTGATTCTGGGCACGACAATATAGGCCAGGCTCAATTGACGTGTGGGGGTTGGGAATCCAGGCCTAGGATTGCCCTCTAGGTTGATGTCACCATAATTTGAGATGCTGACGACTTTTGCACTTCTCTCTGCCATGCTTTCGAAGTGATGTCTTGGCTGTAATAGGGGAAGACAAGATCACGATCGTGATGAAAGCCTTGTCTCTCAGGAGTACTCGTGACTGAGCCACAGATTTGTGTCGTGTTCTTTGTGTTGCATTTCCACGCTGGAGCTCAAGTGCACGCGCGGGATTGTGGAGAAGCTAAATGGACGCGGCAGCAGATGCGCAACAACTGCCGCAACTTCGTCCTCATCCTATCCTAATATCTCATGGGGAACAAGAGGCAAGTGTTTACTAGGAGATTGATGAATGCCTGTACGATCGTGCGCTGTCGACGACGACTACTGTTGTAAGTTCATACAGGCTCGGACTGAAAGAGTGATGATGATGATAAATATGTACACTAATGGCGATGTGCCACTGACGGCTCGTCTATAAGATGCGTCATTTATGCGCTGCAATATGATAGCTTCTGCTAGCCCGTCACCTTCTTGTCCATTGCATAGTCATGAATCGCTTGTTTAGCATTCCGTGGTGGTCTTGGTATTGAGGATGAGGCCCACAATCAGACCATACAGTCCTAATACTGGATCAAGTTAGTATGCATTGAAATTTGGAATCGCTGTTAGTCGAACCCTAGCTATGTCAATGATGATCTGAAAGACGCCAGGAAAGATCGACATACCTCTGCAAAAATCAAGACAAGCACCATGGAGACGAATATACGAGGTTGCTCCAGGAAGCTTCGCACGCCTGCGTCACCAATGATGCCGATCGTGTAGCCAGCTGCCAGTCCCGTCAGACCTACACAGCTCCCAGCTGCGAGATGCACAAAGCCGCTACGACAAGGTCAGTCATGCATTCCTGACTCCGAATTGTCCCATACTTGTATAAAGAGTAGTTCTCGGTCGGGTTGAGGTCTCCAGATATGAGCACAGCCATGACCAATCCGTAGACCGCAATGATTCCTGACATTACGACGGGTATGAGACTCTAATGAATGTCAACGAAGCGCTATTTCGCTGACTCATTCGGCATACTTTCATGATCAGTGCAGGATTGAATTGACCGACTCCAGCAATTCCAATTCCTGCTTTCGCAGTACCATACGCAGCACCGATAGCTTCATAAGTCAGCTTTCTGATAGTGACATGTCGCGCTTATATTCGTACAACTAAAGATCATTGCTGATGCAACACCGGCGAAGCCAAAGAATGACGCATAAGGCTATGAGATGTCGGCTTTCGAAGATCAATCATATTTATTCCGCGCAAAGCTTACAGTACAATACTCCGTGAGAGACGACATGGTCTGATATGCTTCAATCAGCACGACTTCCCCTGTATCAACACCGAGCAAATGTATAAAGTTTGTCCATTTTGAAGGCCTCGAATTGCGTTGAAGCGGCGACTTGGACGCAGCCTAAACTTGTGCAAGAGCTCCACTCACACGCAAGCACACAAAAAAGTGCTACTCCACAGAGAAGCCGCTCACACAAAGCAGTTCATACACGGTATGCATATACGGTATATATATATATATATGGACTAGTATGAACTGTCCATGTCGGCTTTGCTGGTGTTCTGACCGCTGACAGCACGAGACAAACGACGGCTGGCATGATGCCACAGTGGCAATACCTCAATAGTGCACGACATTGACCTGGCAAGCATCGAAATATTCCGGCTTGGCAAGTGGCCAGTCTCTGGTTTCGCATTCAAGCATTTCGATAGCACTCAAAGTATCGTTCTTGCACGACTCATGCAAGTATAGCACTGTATCGCTCTATCTACTCGAGCGAGAAAAACTTCGCGGTCACAAATTACAGACAGCTAAGAAAGTAGGAGGGACGTTGCATCGCACAAAGTCCCGGGACAGAAGGCAAGTATGGATTTGGATTTCGGAAGTGATATGCCAGAAGACGAGGATGGCGAAGGTGCTACTCAGAGGAGTGAGCAAGAAGAACAGGGGGGTGACAACGATGCCACAAACAATAATGACGATGATGAAAGCATGAACGAGTCCGAAGATGGCCAGGAAGAAGGTTCCTTTGCAGCTACGAGATCCATGCGATCTTCTCGGTCACCAGAACCTGCTGATGAAGATGATGCTACGGGGACATCTACAGAGAGCTCGGAGAAGATTCTTGTGCAAGAAGGTGCCCTCGATTGTCCTTACTACGAGATGACGCCCACGATTGCCGCTCCTCAGGCCACTCATATAAACTGTGTTGTGACCACCAAGAATCTGCGCTGGTTCTTCACCGGTGGCCAGGACGGCTACATCCGAAAACACGACTTTCACCAGAGCATCACGGGAAAGATCCCTTTGACTGTCGCACAAAAACACCCATTTGTCGATACTGTGCAGAAATCTGGTGTACTCTTGTCCTACTGGGAGAATGAAGAGGTGGATGACGAGGATGCCGGGCCAACTAGTGGTATCAATTCGATGGACAAGAGCTTGTCTCCTGTCTTTTGTCTGGCAGTACAACGCGAAGCAATGTGGATTCTCGCTGGCCAGTACAGCGGTGGCATAAATTTTCAGAGTGTTCGTATAGAAGAAGGCAAGACAATCACAATACTCAAGGCTCACACCGCGGCGGTATCTGCTCTCCGGCTGTCTCGAGACGAACGCAGCCTGCTCTCGGGTGGTTGGGACAAGCAAATCTACGATTGGGACCTCGAGACAGGCAAGACGAGAAGGAACTTTGTGGCCGGCAACAAAATTACTGGACAAGTTTCCACGATTGCATTGCGCCCGGAAAATGCACCGCTGATGGACAGATCACTCGCAGTACCTCAAAATGACACGGCAACCAGCAATGGTGCACCTATAATTGAGGTACCGAAACCTGCCAGCCCAGCCTCCTCAATGTCCTTTGACCCGCTCTTTGACGAGGACGAGGACGACAAGCCACAACTCCCGGACCTCGCGAAACCCGATGGGTCCTCGACCAAAGATCACCAGCTCAACGGCGGACATTCCGCTGAGGGCGGTGGCGACCCTTCCGCACCGACAGACGCCGACGGCCCGGAAGACGTCTTTCTCTCGTCCTGCATCGACGGGACAATGTCGCTCTGGGACCGCCGCCAATCCTCGGCGGTGGCACGTATACCCTTGCCACCGGGCGTCCCACCGTGGTGCATGTCCGCGTGCTGGTCGTTGGACGGCGAATCCTTCTACTGCGGACGACGCAACCAGACGGTGGAAGAGTACTCTATGCGCGCGCACCTGACGCGCCCCGTACGTACCCTACGCATGCCCTATAATTCCGGCCCCGTCAGCTGCGTCACCCCGATGCCAAACGGTCGATCACTCATTTGCGCCAGCGCCGACAATGTCCGCATGTACGACTTGAAAAACACACAGTCCGGCATGCCCTTTATGATTATCCCGGGACACCACGGAGGCGTCATTTCGGATTTCTGGGTCGACGAGACGTGTCGCTACGCATTCTCCACCAGTGGGAACCGCGGCTGGGACGGCATCTCCACCGAAGTCGTCCTCGGGTACGAAATCAAGCCCGGGCGACGATAACTGAAGGCTACAATCTCGACTTTTCAAAGGGGAAGGGAAGAGTACGATATCTAAAAAGGCCATTTTTATATTATTGTACAATGTAGAGTGTTTATAATGCTAATGTATATGGTACAAAAACGGGTGCGAAAGAATACATGGTTTATGCGTACGTGAGGTCTCATGACGTGTCTCAAATTTTCGGTCGATCAATGGCGCGTCCGGCCATGATTGCCTGCATCTCTTCCTTATTGAGAATCTCATACTCCACCAATCCCTTGGCCAGACGCTCCAACTCGACCCGGTGCGTCGTGAGGATCTGTGTCGCTCGTGCTTCGGCGCCCTCAATCAGGCTCTTGATTTCCGCCTCGACGAGGGCCTTTGTGGTCGGTGAGAGTGTGGTCAAGTCTTCGCCGTATGCCACCGGTCCGACCTTGTCGCTCATGCCATTGCTGATGACCATTTCCTTGGCGACGTTCGTGGCGTTATTGATGTCGCTGTGGGCACCAGAGGTGACATTGTCCTTGCCGTAGATGAGCAGCTCGGCCACCCGACCGCCCATGGCGACATCAATCATCGCCTGGTACTCCTTGCGCGATCGAGAGTCCTTGTCCATTTCTGGCAACAACATGGTCATGCCCAGGGAGAAGCCTCGGGGCATGATGGTGGCCTTGTACGGCTCCATCGCACCGTCAGTCTTGAAGGCTACCAGGGCATGACCGGCCTCGTGCCAAGCTGTCATCAATCTCGATTCTTCAGTCGTGTACTTTGATCTTCGTTCAGCACCCATCATGATTCTATCTTTAGCATACTCCAGGGCCTGGACGGTGACTGTCAAAGCCATGTCCTTTGATGCCTTTATTGCAGCTTGATTGACGAGATTGGCCAGGTCGGCTCCCGAGAAGCCAGAAGTGCCACGAGCGATGGTCGAGAAGTCGACGTTTGCCGCAAGTCTTATGTTCTTTGCATGATGTTGTAGAATTTGCATCCTACCGCGCACATCTGGCAATGGTACATTGATCTGAATGTCGAAACGTCCCGGCCGTGTAAGAGCCTTGTCTAAGGACTGCGGAAAGTTTGTAGCTCCAATGAATACGACCCCAGAGTTTTGCTCGAATCCATCGAGCTCGACGAGCAGCTGATTGAGAGTTTGTCGAAGGTAGGAGGAATCTTTGGGATTTCGCTTGGCACCAACAGCATCGAGCTCGTCGATAAACACGATCGATGGTGCCTTGGCCTTGGCTTGAGCAAAGAGCTCGCGGATTCGCTTGGCACCCACACCCACAAACATTTCGTCAAAGTCGGATCCTGCCATGAAGAAGAACGGCACACCGGCTTCCCCAGCAATGGCGCGAGCCAGTAGAGTTTTGCCCGTTCCAGGTGGACCGGTAAGCAGGATACCCTTTGGCAGCTTTCCGCCCAGCCCAGTATACTTTGCAGGATTTTTGAGAAAGTTCACAACATCCATGAGATCCTCCTTGGCCTCGTCGACACCCTGAACATCGGAGAATTTGACATTCGGCATTTCTTTGACTGCGGCCTCTCGCTTACCAGCTTGATCCAAGCCGCCCATGGCACTACCGGCAATGCCAGCAGCCGAGGCTACGGTGCCAATCACAAGGAGCACGATGTATACTGTAAGTCCAAAGGTGAGCAGAAACCGCACCCAGGAGAAGATCAAAGCTGCCCTCGACTGTTGCATGACGACATGTAAAGGATTCTCCTTGGAGACACCTAAAGGCACAGCAGCACTCGACTGCGGTAGTGACTGTTGACTTGAAGAATTCTGTCGCGAGCCTGCGGAACTGCTGAATGAACGGAAGAGACCGGTGGAGTTTGAGCTGCCGGATTCATTTAGGACACGGGAACGTACTTGTTCTGCTTGTTCAAATCTGCCCAGATTCTCCAGGGAGTCCGCATAGATTTCGTCGCACTGAGTATTCCTGGCTGCGCTTCCAGACTCGTATCGCTCCACGACCGTCTCGGGAAAGGTGTTTTTGATAGCTTTGTAGTAGACCGCTTGGCGCATGGGATTCTGCAGACTATCATTGGCTTCTTGTTCGAGTTGAGCCAATTGCTCGTCACTGGGCTGGAGTCGTCCTGGTCTGAATGAGGCGTAACCTCTGAAAGGACTTGCTCGACCTGTGGACAGACCTGCCAATGCGAAACGACTTGTATGAGGATGCCGCCTGTTAAAAAATGCCGATGCAGACGGCAGCGATTGCTTTGTCCATGTGTCTTTCCATGATTCGCGATGAGTGCTTGGTGTTTCGATGCTTCGTGAACTATTGCTCAAGGATTTGCATTTGCTGAGTGTGGCAGAGTATACATGAATGCGGTTTGTCCGACGTGCTCGAAAGCCTTCAAGGATCGAAGTGCCACATACAGGTGTGCGCAGTTGTTGCACAATTGAGGCGATCGAGCTTCGCAAGACCTGAATCTCAAGCATCGACTGTCAGAAGACGACGCAGCACGAAGACCTCCTGTCTAGCTTGTGCTATCGATAGTCTATAGAGCAGAAGCGAGTGCGCAGACTGAAGTTGTTGGAAGAAGAAGCTGATGCAGTATGGGAAGCCAAGATATGAACCACGTAATAACTTGTAATGAAGCCGCGTGCAGTTGGAAGGCGATCAATTCTTCCTTCCCGCATTGGTGTGAATGGGAGCTCCTCCCATGCTCACTTGAATCCCTGCAATTCAGTCCTTTGTAGACAAGCAATTGACAATTGGCCAACAGCTCTCTTCCTACAACACTTTTGTGGTAGAACTGGCTTGCAATTGGCCTGAAGATGGTCTGATTGTCGTGCTGAAGTGTACATTAGTGTGTCGGAAGGTTAAATTCTTTGTGCAGTAGTCATGTCGTTGTGTTTCAGTCGTCGAGCGACGTGTGCACGGTTGTGTGCGTTGAGGCACTACTCGAGCAGCTCTAGAAACGCCGCTTCATCCAAGCTCATAGATTCGTTGCTGGCAAAGCCATCATGGTCGACCAAGAGTATGTTGCCTCCGAGAGGGTCCGGTCTGTCGGACATCGAGGCCATCAGTGCATCACAACTCGATCACTTGTTGAAACTGTCTGCTTTGCCACAACCCAAGAACGCCGCGCACCGCGCCAGCATGATGAAGGATCTCGCCGAACAGATGCACTTTGTGAAGACGGTGCAGGACGTGGACACCAGCGAGACCCTGCCGCTCCACAGTCTTACTGCAGAACAAGGGGACGAGGACGAGGACTTGATCTATGAAGATGCCATTGCTGAAGGCGAGGCTATGAAGGCAGCCCACGCCCACGCAGCACAGTCGACCGACTATACCAAACTGGCAGCACGTACAAGAAATCGCTACTACACAGTGGACGGCGGACTGGTCAACGAATCAGACAAGAAGCAGGATTGATTGACTTTGTCTAAAACATTACAGTTCTTGTCGAGGACACTCCTTGTATACCATTAATGGCGAGGTCGTAGGCGTATCATGACTCGCGAGCCCACAATGGAGGCATTAAAGTTGTCAATATATTCTGGGGCTGTACCTTGGGCGATGCCATCATAATGAGTCACGATATGCTTCAGCATGAGTCTGATTGAGGATCTGGCGAGTTCCTGGCCGATACAAGCTCTGTGGCCGCGCCCAAAGGGAATCAGACACTGTCGCATGCGACGCAGTTTTGCTCCGTCTTCAATGAGCCATCTGGTGGGTCGGAACTCTTCCGGCTCATCAAAGCACGGATCTCGATGCAGGGAATACGCAGATATGCCTACAGTGGCACCCGCCGGCAGAATCTTGTGCCAATCGTCGTTGTGTTTATCTTCTGCGTAAATGAGTCCAGTGCCTGTGATGACTCTGGGCAGTCGTCGTGGCACAGGCTGCGCAACTCGCAAGGACTCGTCAAGCACCGCTGCAAGATATGGTCTGGACATGATTTGTTCATCATCGACATATTCGAGATCGTCTCTCAGGGCCTGCAGAACCTCCGTATTGTTGTAGATGTGCCACAAGGCAGTACTGAGCGTGGTTGCCGTCGAATCCGTGCCTGCAAATAAGAGATCCGAAATTTCAGTTTCTAGTGCTGCTTCGGACAAGTCTAGAAGCTCGAGTCTGAGCTTGTACGGGACATCGTGCTCGGTGGTGGAGGTGCACAAGTCTCGGCAAAATTTCGTATGGGAGTCGTAAGCAGCTTGCAGCGCAACATCCGTGCTGCTAGTCTTCGTAGCCAATGTTGAGCCACGGAATGCCTTACTCACTTGTTCGAGCTTGGATACAAAAGCTTCGTATTGTCTTACCGGCCATGCGCGAGATTGCCCAAACTTTGCAGAGTGGTTGATGTCGTCGAGGACACGACCAAACTTGCTTCCGACATCTAGGGTCGACAGATCTTCCTCCATGAGATATCTAGTGCCCAGGGCAAAGATGCTGGTGGTTTCCACAGCATAGCCACGCATCAATGCGAGCACGTCCATCTCCACGAGATCTGATGCTGTACCCAGACACTCGCTCGCCCTTTTGATTGTTTGTGCCGTGATGTGACCTTGCCTCGCCACTTCCGGACCTTTAAACATGTTCCGGACAGCCTTGACGCGTCGCTGATGCTCGACGGGATCTCTCATACTGAAGATGGAGGCTTCGCCGTCCACGTCAAATGCCGCATACTGCTCCGACTTGAGAAAGGCCTTGTCGCCATAAATGACCGGGATCAGATCCGGATCAGTGACGGAGAACTCGTTGCTGCCGAGCCGCACGATTTGCTGCTGCTTGCCCGTGTGCAAGGTATGCACAAAGGAGGAAGGACCTTTTGTGATGTTGCGCGCGTACCAGTAGCGGGCGAAGCATACAAGGGCATGCTGCACGCCAGACCAGAAGAAGAAGACGAGGACGATAGATCCACCCAGAAGCCAAGTCAGGAGGACTGAGGGATCCTGCATGCCCAACAAATCAAGTACTTGTTCAAGCCGTTACAGCCAGGAGCGCAGTCATGGTGCCACGCCAATCACAATAGAGGCATGCTTCACGATAGGCACTTTCATCAACACTAAGTAAGACCTGTCATTTCATGACTACTGAGGCCTATCAGACGGGCGACGTCTGTCACAACAGCTGAGGGGTTAGACTTGCCAATGCATCATTATGGGTGTACGGTGTCCATGCGGATGAATTCAAGTGATTTGATCGCGCGACCTGATCCTTGTCACGGGGTGAACCCCGGAGATACGGTCCATCTCATCTGCTGATGCAATTCGCGGGAGAAGCTCCACATAACTTTTTTGGCGGCCGCCTCCACCCATCTCATGACGTCTGCTTCAAAGTTTCTACTTTGTTTCGACTTCCTGCTGTGCTAGACTCCTGGTCTCCCTGCTACCACCGCTGCTGCTGCTGCTCCATTCTGTCTTGTATCTGCTTGAAGTGGTACAGGTTCTTACAGGTTCTCAACAATACACCTAGATCCCCTAGGTGACCTCATTCATCACGAGGCCATCACAAATCAACAGGATGGCCAAGACATTGTTGTACTACCACAAGCACGATCTCAGGCTCCATGACAACCCTGTCCTTCAGAAGCTACGAGATGAAGGCCCGTACGATCATTTCCTACCGGTCTACGTCTTTCCGCCACATCAGATGGAGCTCAGTCCGTTGTTGAGGCCTTCGGTGACCAAGAATCCGCACAAGGGAGGCGATGTCAAGGGCGAATTCGGTGCGTGGAGGACTGGCAACATGCGTGTGCAGTACTTGTGCGAGACGATCTGGGACTTGAAGCGAGGTTACAAGAAGCTCGGTGCAGATCTGCTGCTCAAGGCTGGAAAAGCAGAGGACGTCCTGCCCACATTGCTCAAGGCACTCAAAGCAGAAGGACAGGATGAAATTGAATTGTGGCTGCAGGACGAGTACACGACCGAGGAAATCGATGAGTTTAGAAAGATCAGGGACGCGACGCAAGGACTCGCAACGTTCAAAAAAGTCGAGGACAACACACTGGTCTCAATACACGACCTGCCATACGACCCGCACACCAAGCTGCCCAATTTCTATACGGAGTTTAGAAAGAGCGTCGAGCCACTGCATCATGTCCGAGAGTGTTTCAAGACACCAGAGAGTCTTCCTCCGCCTCCAAAGTTCCAGGACTTTGAGAATGCGTACGACGTCCCGCAGGACATGGACGACTGCATCGCTAAGCTCTGCAAACCTCTGGGCGGCGTGCCCAAGTTTCCAGACAACACCGCGCACCCGATGAAGGGCGGCGAGACGGCGGCACTCAAGCGACTGGAGCACTACGTGTCTGGTGGAAAGAGCGCTCCTGCCGCGCACTACAAGGAGACGCGCAATCAAATGCTCGGGGCCGACTTTTCCACGAAATTCTCCTCCTTCCTGTCGCTGGGCGCCATCAGCCCAAAGCTCATCCACCACCGCATCACGGAATTCGAAGAGACGCACCGGTTGACGGGGGACGTCAACACCTACTGGATCCGCTTCGAGCTCCTGTGGCGCGATTACTTCAAGTTTGTCGCGCTCAAGTACGGCAAACACATGTTTCTGCGCACGGGCCTGAAACAGAAACCGATCCACGACACCTGGCTGGGCCCCGAGAGTAACGAGGCGCGTCGCTGGAAAGACGGCACCACGGGCGTCGGCATCGTCGACGCGGCCATGCGCGAACTCAACGCGACAGGGTACATGTCTAACCGCACCCGCCAAATCGTCGCCTCATTCCTCACAAAGGACCTCTACGTCGACTGGCGCATCGGCGCGGAACACTTTGAGGAGAAACTCCTCGACCACGACGCCGCCAGTAATTGGGGCAACTGGCAGTACCAAGCCGGCGTCGGCAACGATCCCCGCGGCTCACGACGCTTCAACCCCGCCAAACAGACGCACGACTATGATTCTGAGGGAACGTACATCAAGACCTGGTGCCCCGAAGTCAAAGAGGTCCATGAAAAGATGGGATTCACGTATTTTTGGACAATCGCCGAAAAGACGCGCCACCAACTCGGCATCGACGATCTGCCGGGCGTCAAGGACCCCATTAAAGGACTATGCGCCGACGAAAGGTCGCGCGTCAATGGAAAGGGCGGTAAAGGATTTCGAGGCGGTAAAGCACGACGCGACGCAGGACGACCCCGTAGGACGGGACCCAGCGATAAGATGGCCCAACAACAGGCCGATGGAGACTATTGATGCATCAATACCATAAAATTGTAAGTAGACGACATCCGGCGCATTTCATGATGGGTACGAGACGACATTGCATATATAGCAGCATTTTTGCTTTGTGAAATGGTTAATCATTAATTGCTAGTACTGGTACACATTCCTAAACATTGCGCGCTATCTGGCCACTGTCCTGCAAACCAAGGACGAGCAGGACATTGCGAAGCCTACAAATCAATCAAGCTTTGCTGGTTACCATAGCCTTGTTGTTGATAACTTTGCTGTTGATAGTTCGCCTGCGGCATCTGCTGGTACTGTTGCTGCTGTTGTTGCTGTTGCTGTCCTGGGTATGCAAAGCCCCCAGTCTGTTGGGTGCCGACGTATGGCATTCTTTGCCCTCCTGTGTACGATGGCTGCTGCACCGGAGCGGACCCACCGCCCGTCCTTTGAGCTTGAATGAATGGATTGTGTCCAGTCTGCTGACTTCGAATAACACCGGCCGACGAGCTACCAGCAGAATTCATGAATGCGGGATTTGCAGTGTGGTGTGCTGCGACTCTCATGGCACCCGTGTTGCCAAAGGTGTCTGCGCCGGTGCCTGTGCCAATAAGGGCAGCCAAATCAGCGTATCGACCATCGTCTTTCGTTCGCTGCGGTTTCAGAGCTTGCTGCTGTTGATACTGGGCAAAGGCGGGACCGTTCTGACGAGAAGCGTTCACGTCGTTGAGGCTGGGTGCTTGAGGTGGCTGATATGGTTGCTGTACAGGTTGTTGTTGTTGCTGATTGTTGAAGTTGCCGAACTTGGCAAATGGATTGTTCGAACCAGTTTTGACCGGTTCTATTCGCTGCGCTGCTGGAGGTTGTGCAGGCATGGCATTCTGAGCGTATGGATTGTTCTTTCCTGTCGGCTGGCGCTCAATCTTGGTCGCGGCATTCATGCCCGTGTTTTGCGCTGTCAGAAAATCGTGAGCCCCGCCACCATAGTCGTCGTATGGATTTGCTTGTTGTTGTTGAGGATAGAATCCACCCGTGTTCTGTGCATACATTCCAGTTAGTTGTGGTTGCTGCACTTGAGAGTATGCATTCTGCAGGTAGCCAGTATTTTGGAATTGCATGTTGTCGCCATAAATCGGATTACCGAAGAAGTCTACTTGTTGTTGTTGTTGCTGATAGGGATTATAAGATTGTCCTTGTTGCTGATCATTACTGTCATCAAACAGGTTGTTTTCGCTTTCCTCTGCAAGCCGACGTCGTCGAGCCTCTTCCTCTTCTTCCGAGAGCTTCAATGCTCGTGCCAGGTCATCGTCCTCCTCGGCAGGATTGCCCCGGCGTTTGCGAGCATCAAGCTCTGCTTGTCTCTTGGATTCTTCCAGAGCGCGTCGTAGCTCAGGATCCTGAGAATCATCGTCTGCTGAGCGGCCACCAGCTCGTGTCGAAGTCGCAGTCCTTTGTGGGCGCAATGGACGTGGCTCATCGTCCTGCAGTCTCGATGCCATATATGATCTATTTTTGCGCTCGCTTCGTAGTCTCTCGTCGTCTTGGAGTAAGGATGTGATTTCTTTTGCTTTGGCACGAATGTTATGTCCCTGATCTTTGCCGTCGTCGTCAATGTAAATGAATTCTCGCAGAGTCTTGATAAGGTATACATTGTCCTTTCCCCAAAGAACAACATTCTCAGAACCCATATGGAGACAGTAATCGAAAACTGTAAGTGCCTAGACATCTATGAGTAATGTACTGATTTTCTCGAGGAACGCCTGACCTTGTATACATGCCGCCAATTCTTTCCTCGGTCATTCATTCTCTTGTCCAGCATGTCCATGATTTCTGCAAAAGCAGAGCTAAGCAGTCAGTATCAACCACTCGTGCCAGGTCAAAACATACTGGTCTTGTGTCAACTCGGCGATGTCTCGCATCTCCGAACCAGAAGGACCCCATGGATCATTCGAGGTTGCTGAACGGACTTTGACCTGGATGGAGGAGAATCCCTTGAGAAGGTTCTTGCCTGAACGTACTAGGCCTTTTGACATTGAGATCGCTCCTTGATCGGCACCTCGTCAACTGTTCTAGTAGGAGAATGGCAGAACTCTTTCTAATTGACAGGCTGTAGAATGAAGTGCGGCTGATATATCGAGTGCGACAGTGTGCGTTGCGTCATGGGACAGGGCAGCAGGTCTGAGGGATTAGAGAGTGAGGGAGGCAGTGGGTGAGCGGCTGGCTGGTGGAATTGGCACGCACGGGCTTGCGCTGGCTCAACCTCGCACTCAGCAGAGACCTCAGCACACCAACACTAAATCTGAAATCCTTCTCATAGCCATGACCAGTTGCAAGCTCAGCATTTCACAACTGCACTAGTACTTCAGCAAAAGCAGCAGCAAGCTTAAAAGCACCAGCAGAACAATCTGCTGTCCGCGACCACAATCACAATCTCCGGTCATTCGCTTTCGACTAATCACTTTTTCCGAGAACAGGATGCATGTATACGTCTAGTATTCTTCATAGTATG
This sequence comes from Taphrina flavorubra JCM 22207, assembly GCA_000836175.1. Lineage (NCBI taxonomy): Eukaryota > Fungi > Ascomycota > Taphrinomycetes > Taphrinales > Taphrinaceae > Taphrina > Taphrina flavorubra. The sequence goes on along the minus strand of DF819281.1, from coordinate 1,803 downwards.
ATATATTTCGGATTTCTTCTTGCAATTGGTCCCAGGAAAGATTGCCTCGTACCACGTTTCTTTAGCTAGCCTAGTAGCTATCTTGAGTCAATGCTTGAATCTCCGAGAACAGATGTCCACGGAAAAGCTCTGCTTCCTGTAGTTTGCAGTTTGCACAGGTCTCTCTGCATTTAAGTACAATTTAGTACATCTCATTAGCTTGTCATTGTGTCACTGAATTTGTTCTTCTGTTGTGTAGCGTCTCTCAATGAGCACAATATCTTGACATCTGGCATTACCTCAGTAGCCATCAGTCGACGGGGTACATTTGCAATTACGCAAGTGATTCAGCACTGGTTATACACAGTCTGCTGATATATAAGACGTGAGAATTTTATGGATGCTGCTCCAGACACAACAATGTGTTCATGCTGCAAATCAGTTGCGCACGAAGGACATCTGAGAAGGATGTTGGTAGTCGTGATTGAAACCAGAAACCCAGGAGATATTCGACGGGAATGTACCAAGCAATACTGAGAACTTTTGTGCTTTGATAGCCCTCAGAAAAGACTCCTGGGTTGTCCATGGTCATAGCTTGCGGTATTGCTGATCGTAAAATTGCTACTTCTTGTAGTACTCATCACTATTGTCCTTAGGCAGATTGAGCCCAACACGTCTCGCAGTCAGTCTATTGCGTTCCGCCTGGGACATATTGGCCCCCGGGTTGTATCTTTCCAGCAGCTCTGTATATTTCCTTTGACTACGCAGAAACAATAACATTTCATTTGCGTCGTGCACTTCGAGTGGCGTATGTGGTTGAGCAAAAGAATTACGCAGCATGCCGAGGAAATCTGGCGATGTGCCTTTGCCAATCCTCTCGGCATGACGAAATTCGCGATACAGTCCTCTGTAAAGCGCAGTATGAGAAGCCATACTATATGATCGAACGATTTATTGTCTTCCCGTCACAATCTCAAAAGAGCTTAGGGACTGGCTTTGACCAGCTCTACGTAAGAACCAAGATCAGAGACTATAAAAGTACGCGATACTCTAGATCTCCCACACAGACGAATGTGGCGTGCACACGACCAGAACGATCGGCTGATCGCTTGTGATCATCTCGCGTCTGCGCGGTAATGCATTACCGTGACTCCAAGAAGTTTTGGGCCCTACTAAGATCACGTGGGTCGTGAGTGACCAAACACAGAAGCGTGGTCTACATGCACTATCTTCTTCTCACGTTTGCTCTACATAGCTTCTGAAAGTACTTAACGAGCTCTTCACAATGATACTACTTTGGTCTGTTTTGAGCAAGAATTGGACTTTCTAGCAATTCTTGAACTTTAACCACAACAGCTTAGAATTTGATGAAGGACAGAGATCTCACCACTCGGGCAACACCTTGCAAAGAATGTATACACTGCTAGTATAGTGATTGAATATGGGTATAGTCATTCTGACCGGATTCTCAGGAAATTAGATACATAGGCTGAGCTTTCAGGCTCATTTGAAGCCTTGTAGCGGCATGTTGAATCAGGGTAACAAAGGAATCTGCAGTTTCTCTCTCAAAACTACATCAAATCCGTGCCAAAAAGGATTGACATGTTGACTAAGGTCAGATGAGGGTTCATGTCATGGTCATTTGATAGCTATTGCTCATCTGTTGGCTACTCAGCCGTGTGAAGTCCATTGCGGTGCTTTGTAGCGAGGACTTTTGAAACACGACCTTTTGCGGGGAGCCCAGCAATTCTCGGAGTCACGGTAGTCCTGGAAATGTGGTTGACGTTCTGCGTGTATTGTTTGAAATTCTGTGGATCTAGATGA